>JAAAKL020001382.1:0-31293 GCA_010016065.2 Carybdea cf. marsupialis auct. non (Linnaeus, 1758)
CCGTGCGGGTTGACTTATTTTGCTTGAAAAAAAGTTGGATTTTCCCCCAAATCAAGGAATAAAACTTAATCAAAGAGTATGTAGTTATCGAGTTCTAATCAGAACACATCGCAAAGAACGTCGCAAAAACTTTTCTCATCGCATATTGAGATGATACTGTGTCTTTATCAATATATTTGTAATCACAGAAGCGTTGTTTCCACCGTTAAATCACGTGCCCGCTGCCCGAAATACTTTATGATTGCTACAAAAATTTCGTTTTGCACAACATTGGCAATTGCAGCCCCCAGACCCTAGTTCGTACACTTATTACGGGCAATCCTTGTATCTATATTCTATAAATGAGGAGGACGGTACCACATTGTAAATCCTACTATCCTACTCCAGCACGTTAGGCCTTTCGGGATATTTCATCAAACATAATCATCAATCTGCGGAACTCAGAAAAATTAAAATGAGAACCTTTATAATTTTGTACCAGGGTTTGGGTAAGAGGGCAAGCAGGGGCAAAGTTATTTGGGAGGTATTGCCCCATGAAACCTCCCTTGGTTTCATGCATTTTACATATCAATTTCGTTGAAAGAAAAATGGCTCCCGTTTGTTGGTATTGATGTGCTTCAACAGTCTGCCCCAATAAAGAATCTTCGCTTCGATAAGAACTTTGTTTTGCAACACATTCGAAAGATAACTTCCAGAGACGTAGTGCCTGATGAAAATTGATTTCCATACAATCTATACATCTTTTATCATTATAGCCGGAATGTTCATTAAAATGAAGGTGTTACGAGCAAAATATTTGGAAATGTCTGGACTAAGTACGAAAAAACCACATACTAAATACCAAATACTAAAGAGAGGGCTGGACAAATCAAACTTGTCTGTAGTGTTGATAGACCTGATCACCCGAAGTTGTGGCGCTAGTCTCTTGTTTGTAAAATTGGCAAATAATCGAAGTTGAACAGGGCGTTTTGGGCGAAAAAGTCGGCTCCTCCTTACATTTCTCGCGCTGAATTTCTTATTTTAAAATAAAATATGTAAGTAATAAGTCTTTTTCGTAGGAATTTCACAAAACTAGTGCGTTCACATTAATAAGTGAGTTAATAGCTTATTAAAATCACACTTTTTTAAAAAAAATACAGAAATTGCTACCTTCATTATACGCGTATATAGGATGCAGCACCATTGTAATCACGTTTGAGTCAAGGTTAGAAACTTTAGGAACCATAACAATTTGACTTTATTCCTCTGCGCGCGTGAAAATGTTTTTCAAAAGTATGTCACAACATTTAGGGGGCTCAAAACGATAAGATATTTCTGTGGCTAAAAACCTGCTCCTATAAACACATATACAGATTTTCTAATTTGGGCATAAGAATGTATCAATTGAAGCCAATGACATTGATAAGCAACCTTGCTGTAGTGAAGAGTTATTTGGAATTTATAGTATTTCATGGATTAACCCATGATAGTAAGTGCGGTTACATTTATATTGACACTGTAGTTAATCGTTAATTTATATTACTTACAGCAAGTAGTTTCTGGTTACACAGTTTATCTGGTACATATTTCCAAAGCCACATAGGTCATGACGTAACATCAGTCCTAACCATAGCTGAAGAGAAAGACGCAGGACGTCACTCTTGGTAACTGAAAGGTTTATTGCTAATTTTATTTAAGTTTATTGAAGTTATCTGTCACAAAAAAACATTTACTTCTGTACCAGACATGAACAGGTTGTTAAAGATTTATAGGTAGTCTAAAACCTGCACACTCACATGGACTAGATATTACTACTACCCCTGATCTCTATACCTGACCTATTCACTTCCTATATCTCAATTTTAAGAGTCAAACGTACTGAGGTTTACATTTTGAACGTACGTGACAAGTGTTTGGCAAGATCATCAGGCAAACAAAATGCGCTACCCAATAGGGGGTCCGCCATGTTTAAATTAAGGAACACGAACAAACTTTTTGTAAGATAAACCCGTTCTTTGGGAATGCTAAACTAAGGATTAAACCCACAAATTTTGTAAAAGGAGCACCTCCCCTCTCTTCTTCCAGGGAAGAAATTTTTTTTTCAATACGTAAATGATTGAATTGTAAGTTCCTGCGCATCAAATGATAATGATAGAATTTATGTATTATTCAGAAAATAGGATTGTTAGGATGGAGTTATTGACAGGTAGCTTATATGCAATGTACACAAATGTGGGATCCCAAGATAACACGCATCAAGATTTTTAGACAAAATACAAATTTATTATAGAGTGAAAATTTATGACACTAGGTAATGGCTTTCTCTGGTTGTTAGGAAACACTCTCTATCATAAAATTTCCGTTGACACCATTTAGAGCTTACCCGATAAGGTGATTTCCACTTTGAAAATAAGTATCTATCAATTAATGAAATTCAGGAAATATTAACTAAAATAATCACTTCGCTTTTCTATGTAAAATAGTTCTGATTCTTCTTGATCTTAAAAGGCCTCTTATATAACTTCATATCTTGCAATTGTTACAGATAGTCAGCTCTAGAATTTGAAGGTTGTCAAGGAGCCCGCTAAATATGTTCGAATCAAGTAGTTAGACGTTCAAACTCATTTAAAGCAGGTTAACCTGAGACACCCAAGAACCTAAGAACTACATATGGCATCATTTTAACACACGCTTTTGTAGGATGATTTGAAATCCTACTATCTAATATAACAGATTATCGAATATGTTGGAATTTTTTGTTAAGATTAAGGGTGCGCAGAAACAGAGGAATGTTTTTTGCGACGGAACAATTGAGTAAGGTCTTACCCTAAGATATTATATAGTGGGCTTTTCTACAGGCTATTTTTAAATGCCACGCCAATGTTAACAATTTGTCAATAGACTAATGTTGTAACCGGGTCTGTATATATGTATTATAAAATACAGAGGGGAGGTTCGGTAGAGAGAAGTCATGACGGGAAAGAGATTCTGGTTACCTTCACTGTTCATCAGAATGGAACACTCTAAGTGGATACAGAATGGGGACCCATATTAAGAATCTTTCTCCAAAAAGGGCTATCTTTAATACTAGAAAAAGGGCACGAGTCTAGTTATAAATCAAAAATACCACAACACAACGTTTAAGGGGTATCTTTGATCATATAAGACTCACTAGGGAAATAATGTTTTAGACGGAAAGAACGGAAAAATCGCTTTAGAGGTTAAGTAGGCTCTTACTAATACAGAAAGGTGAGATTTTGTAAACAGGAGCTAGTTGTTCCAGCTCCAACATTGTTGCTAAACGGAACTATCTTAGTTGTGCCAAAAGAAATGCTTTTGGGCATTTTTAAGAAAAAGGTACACTTGTTCCTGCAACCCTACTGTATTGATGTTTACATTGCAAATGATCCAAACAGACTACTGTCATCCTTAGGTTGTCATCCTTAGGTTGCAGAAAACATAGATTCGCTTTTCATAATCTGGTCATATTGAGTGGGATAGAGAAAAGTAAAATGATATTCTCATTGGCATAATGTTAGGGCAGAGAATAGGAGGATACCTTAAAACACTATGTGACGTAACAACATCAAGGAGTCCACCTGAATGACCCAATACACAATCATCCAAGTATCAAAGACGGAAATGAATGGCCGTAGATTATCAACATGCATGTCATGACACATCGGACATAACGTATGGGATCAAGAAGAAGAAGAAAGAAAATGTAATACCCCTCCCCCTCCAAATTATACAAGACAACGCAAACAGTAACGCTTGGTAAGAAATGAAAAGTTTTTCTAAGAAACTACCTTAAGATAGAATGCTGTCTTATGGCTTATAGGTATAGGAGAGCAGGTTGGCTTGACGAGTCTTGTGAAATTTATTCGATGAAAGAGAAAATGAGCTCTTATAACTTTTGCCAATTTTACAGGGCGGCTGGTCTTCATAAAAAAGATCTTTCAGTTATCAATTGATCATTGTCTCCAGCGTCAGCATCAAATAGCATGATTTGTGTCATACGAAACTAGCCTCTATAGGCAAACCTTCAAAGTATTAGTTTTATTGGCGGTATGTTTTCCTTTCCCCTAATGCCTCTACAGACAAGGTCTGCCATTTTCCTCCTTGTCTTACTTCGTCACCTCCTTTTCGCGATTGAGGCTCAGCTATGAAGTGAAACACTTAAAATGATGTGATTCGCCGCATGTAAAGACGTAAAGACAGAGACCCCGTAAAACCTTATATGACAAATATAAGAGTATTTACAATCTTATCACGCAAAAAGTTTCAAATGTAATGACGTCCCGGTGCAAGATGCTGTCACGCCAATGACTCCTGTCACGCTATTTGACAAAGGGAAAAGTTTATTTCAAGAAGCGAGTACAAATCAAATTTGAGGTAGTACGAGCTTGAACTAGACATGTAACTATTCACATAGATTAACTATATGCGAATAAGTTCCTACCAAGGGCTTTTTCCAGCATTTAACGTTGTGAAGTCAGCTATGGTCGAATTTTAGAGATGGGAGTGCCTCGCTTTCATTTATATGTGACGTTATTTGTACTGATTTACAATCGTCAATCAAGAAGTTGGAAACGGTCCGTTTAGACATCAACGACGAGACAACTAGTAGAGTATGGAAGTGTCTACTCAAATCACAAAGTATGCAGATCCAATTTGTGACAGCTCGCAGTGGTGTTGAGCACAATGACTAAGCTAGAATTCCTGCAGAAACTGTAAACTCACCAAAGTGGAATAGAGTTGGATTGTTACCGATTTCCATCCGAATAGGCCTAAATGCTATGGCGGTTTGATAAGAAAGAGGTTGAATGACTAAACTCCCACTCATTGATACTGCAAACTCACAAATAGATAGAATCTAAAGAATACCAGGCTTATGTTCCCTACATTCGCTTCCTGACAAGTATTTCATTCCAATAACAAGTCAGCCTTAACGATAACATCCACAACCTCAACGAACTCAACATATACAGAGCACAACATTACAAAGAAATCATTATGATTTATGTATGATGTATAACTCACATTTGAACCTATTGTATCATATAAAATGCTCATACTTTTAAAGCCACATGTATACACAAGAACATGACGTAACCTTAAATTATAAATTGCAAGACTACTCACTTGAGTAATCTGAAATTTTTGTAATATTTATAGACGACCAAAACTGGTGGAGGCAAAGTTTTATCATACATTGGCAATTTATAAATGATGCAAGCTTGCACGAAACATTTCTCGATCCAAAGCATGCAGGGCGCTAGGAGACAAATGCAAGGCAGAAGAAAGAACGTTAGCATGGACGCTCAATAGAAAGCAGTTCTGTTTAAGACTGCATCAGGAAATAATAGTTATTGTTACATATACACGTCATACTCTATCAAACGCTTGATAAAACCTTATGCTTCCTTTCGAATTATGGGTAAATGAGAACTTTGTGGAGATTAGGCTGAAATAAAGTGTTACAATGAACAAAAATGGAGGACACACGGGCTGTGGAAACTGTCTCGTTTACTACTTATACGGTGTCACGTCCTTGTAAAATAAAGTTGGCGTACATAGAGCACAATAAAGTTTCCCTTAGCCAAGAAAAGTATGCAGAATCAGGCCAGATGCATTATTTTACCAGGGACGGGGGAACAGGGAGGCAGGGGGCCATGGCCCCCAAAGATTTGCTAAATCTCATTTTTGTTGCCCAGATGCATTTCTCGTGTTCGTTTTCTCTCGTTCTTTTCTGAATCTGAAGAGCAATTTCATGAATTAACATCCATTTTTCACTGATGCCTCTACACCACCATCATTGCAAATCAAGTTTAACAAAAGAACAATGAAGACTCACACTTTCTTTCTCATTTTCTTGCCTCGTGTACTTTAACTAAAGATGGGTTTTTAGACTTCATTAGGTCAATGGATAATGTCATCACGAAATTGTTTTATCTGCTAAAATTGTTCAATTGTTACATCTCACGAAACACCCCTTTCCACATCAAAGACACCTTAGTGGAACGTGAAAGAGTAAATTTGAACCCAGCCTACTTGGCCCCCCAATCCGCTTTACCTTCCCCCGCCCCTGTTTACAGCTAATAACGTATCTCGGAGCAAAACCGATTACCTGTATAAAGGAAAAACTGGGTAATAAAATCAATGTCCAAAAGAACGGTATTCAGTTTGGTACAGCAAAATCTGTCTTAATGACACCAGTGTGAACGAGCTTCACATATCAGTGACTTCTCGATCCAAACCATCTTGCCGAGATTTACGAAACTACCGCTGCGAGCTTGGAAACAATTTGTCAAATATCTTGTCCATGATCAACGAAGCAAAACTACAATCGTTGCACGAAATCTGCCCGACTGAGACGTGCTTTTGGGTTCCGTCTTTTCTCGAGGATCTACTATGATTATTGTGTTTTTATCTAGATGCTGCAGCTCTGCTTACACCCCTATTTCTGGAGATGGAACAAGGAACCCCCAATAAAAGTACACGTGTATCTCAAACGGAATTTCACAAGGGAGTAATTTTCGTGGAACACATGATGTCAGCAGGTGCCCAACGTGCGTGCGCAGGTTATGGGTACCGGTTTAAAGAAGCATTCACCCAGACCAACAATTCGTTTGGGAATCGTGTGGCAACAGAGACAGTACCATTGAGGATCATGCAAACTATGGGAAAATGAGCGAACACATGGGAAATAGAGGAGAAGTATTCTGACAATGAGGGTTTGAGAATGCAGTCTATTGCCAACTACGTAAGCTTTTAAAAGGCAATTTACTTTCGAGAGGGTAAGAGTTTATCGAGCGTGCGAGTGAAAATGCGACGTTTTCTTTGTAACGTGCGATTTGAAAGGGGGGAGGGATGCAATGGTATTGGGTATTGATACGACAATTGCATCAGTTAACCAGGTTGGCCTGGCAAGTCGAAACACTTATAAACAATCGAAAACGTACCATGGTTAAAATAAACATAAAAATACGCGGTCCTATAGTAGAAATTTGTTTAAAAATCGAAAGAAAGTTACTTTTATTCTCATAAGGGTCGTCCATTTGAGATGTAATACAGCGACTAGTAGGGAATGATTACGATAAAAATGAGATAAAATGTTATAATTAAATGCAAAATATAGTCAACAAAAATAATAATTTTTTGGCTCTGGTAACGTAATGTGTTTCCTCCTGCCACCTTCGCAACACTACCAACACTCGATTAAGTCCTCGATTAAGTCCATACCCTCTCCCCTCCATAATACTCATTTACAAGAAATAAACACACTAGGGCTTGATATACTATTTGTCAAGTTTGAAGAGACACTAGAGAAACGTGAAAACGTCACCATCGGTATTCGAACCCGCACTCTCTGCATGCTGCTCTACCAACTGAGCTATGGTGACTCGGTGATAACATCGTTTATCTTTCTGTAGTCGCCACATTAGCTCCTGAGACTCCACAGGTGGACATCGCATCCAGCTCTACGAAGTTTTGGAGACCAAGCTCTCCGTGCCATGTGACTTGGCCATGGAAGGACTGCCATCTGGCCCATCATGCTGTCCACAGCTCATCGAAAACAGTTTGAAGAGAAGTTAGAGAAAATGTCACCAGCATCACAGAGAGTATTTTACCGTAGATGCTCTACTGAACGGTATTTTAATTTGGAATTCTTAAGACGATTTTGAAAACCTTAAGTACGAGGGTATGTCTATTAAGCGTAAAGCTTATCAGGGGGGAGGGTGTCTTTAAGAAGAAACAATAAGATAGGGTAGAGTGAAAAGGGCTCACAATTGTCGGGTTTGGTGGGATGTAATAAAGAGATGATCGCATATTGCTGCATGTAAGGCATCAAATGAAGTAGTTAATGAATCACGCGGATTTTCTATAGGAGTAGTATCACGACGTTTTTCCAAACTGCATTTTTACTTATTCTTACTCGAGGAAAGATCCTATGTATCGAGGTAGTTATAGATAACCAAGGAGATTCCATGATAGTCAACCTTTCGGAGGAAACGTATTTCTTACAATATCACAATAGAATCCTAACCATAAAATGTGTTGACAAAATATCGCGTTCAAGTAACTTTCAACCTTAAAAGTTACCATGTTTCAACAGAATTGAGTAAATACTATTACGTTAGCTCATTGTTTTTATAGTTATTAACGGAGTTCAAAAAAATGTTTACGTGCATACAATTCAAACATGAAAAAGGCGTAATTTTTCTCTTAAATGACAAGACAAATCAGTAGCTTGACAAGAACGAACTTTCGACAGTCTCTGTAATTAAAGTGCTTTATGGGTTAAAGATTGGTTCTGTAGGAGGGTGCAAATACTTGATTATAAATTTAGTTACACTTAGACAAACATGCTAACCAAAAGGGAAGGTGTGCCAAATGCAAATTGTTATCGAAATTTTGACCATTAAATTAAACGTAAGACTCAAGTGTTCTACTGCATCGGGAGGGGAAGGGGTGTTATGGTTAGGGAGTTAAAACAAAAGCCACTATGCTTTCAGGTGCAATATTGCAGCAACTAGGTGGATTTTTATATGTTTTTGCCAAGAAATGCATAACATATTTTGGGTGACAGAGGATATCAAATGATATCGGGCTGGGATCCCGAACCTGCAGCAATATTTGTGAACAAGATATTAACTCTATCGTGCTTCAAGAACACCAGGGAGTGAAATTGCGATGTGGCCATGATAAGAAATATTCCGTATGCACCGTGTGTGGCTCCTAAGTGCCAACACGCCCTAGGAATCGGACTAGAAATGATATTCAGAGCATATTTTGTGTATGTCTAGCGTAGAAAGAGTGAAGTGTAAATAAAGTATACGTTTACTCTTCTACTTTGTGCCTACGATGATGTAAATTCAGTCTGTTGAGCACGCACTTATTAGCTCGAAATCATTTATTTCATCTAAAAAGCTTGGGTGAACTAGCTTAGGTAGTCTTGGCACATTATGACGTAATTGTCTCGGTAAAGTAATAAGAACACTCCTAAATGTTGCGTAAGTTTAATAGTGATAAAGATTGGGAACAAGTAGCTATAACAATCACATCAGGAGCACAATCATGATTAATTTTAGATACACCTTTCAATATAAATGGATGAACAACCAGTTTTAACACTACCGAAATTCGGCTATTTTTTATCATCACTTCTCCTACACGCCTATAGATTTACGTACTTTTAATCAATATTCTACGACGCCTATGGATCTGTGGGTAGAGGATTTTGTGGCTTATCACACCCTCCACACCCTTCACAAACAGCTGCTCTTTCTGTGTCAATAGATCTCTCTTACCTTAAGCAAGTATGTATATATCACGTTCCCTTCTTCCATAATGCGCGAATCGGATAAATACCATTGACACGCACTTTATATGTCAAAAATCATGCGTTACTGACAAGCAGTTCTCTCTCATGAAAATCATCAACTTTCAAGACAACAGCTGTTGGTGAACACAGGTCACAAAACATCGAGTTAAAGACTCGTTTGCAGTTTAGCCTTGCTGATAATCTTAAGGACTTTACTTTCAAAATTCTAAATGTTGCTCATAAATTGTGAGGAAAGCGGGTTCCCTACTATTTGTACGGCAGCTAGATGAATCTCACAGTTATGTCATTTAAGAATATCGCAAAATGTTTTCTCCCTACCCTTCTCTCTCTGATCTCTTTAAGGAGTCATGGTGCAGTGGCAGACCACAATCAAGGCAACGAAGGGCATAAGTTCGATTTTTGTGCTTCCATGAGATTTCATAACTGTGATTTTATATCGTAAGCGAGTTTCTTCCGTCTGTTAAACTTACTGTGGAACAGTTTTCTCTAGACTTGCTTTCCCCATTACCTTAGTTATTGATTGTTTTGAACTTTCACCTGGAGAAGGAATAATGTCATGCTTCTTTCAACGAAGTCAACATTTTATCATGGTAGCTTAATCCTCCTCCACCATCTTCATACTCCTAGTAAGTTTTAAATCAGTATCGACACGCCCGATTGGTGTCGCTGTAAATTGGTAGTGCGAACAACATACTAAGATAAAAGATGAGGGTATTTTAACAAACTTTAAGGCAAGAGTTGGCATTAAACCGAGCTTCATATCAATCGTTTTATATTTAATCAATTTTCACAAGTTCTACTTTCAATCAGGAGTCTCGAACTTTATACAGGAAACATGATTTATACAAGAAATACAATCCACAAAACCGAGGCCGAGAAGTGAGAATGCAGCAAATGTCAGATATAAGAAATGTTGCCTACATACTTTTATTGAGTTTTGAGGAGGGCCACTGCAAAGGAACATGGGGAGTTTAAAAAGTAAATAGTCTTTTAATGTGATTATTGGAAGCGATAACGGCTCCCTATTAGCCTACTGTCCTTTTTTTGTTGCAGATAAGAGCCTGAGAGGAAAACACGTCAGAATCTCTCGAGGACATCTCCTATAATACGGACTATTGTAATCTGTTATATTACAGAATAAATTTACTTGAGGTATTAATATATGCGTGAGCATGAGCATTGGTCGCCCAGCTCTCAATTTAACTTATCATAGTCAAAGTTAGATAACCACAACATTATTTTCTCCAGATATTTCGACCTTTATATATCTGCAAACTTGTCATCCCGAAATATTTTCTTTACTGGTAGGATATCACAATGATCCGATGCTTAATATAGTAGGAGTGGTTAAAATACGAGGAGTAGATCAAGCTTGTAGCTGCGGGGGAGGGGGCATGAGGGCATTGCCTCAATTGGCAGGTTTGTGGGGCATTGCCCCTGGAGGAAAAATCTGAGCGCGTACTTGTTTCAAAGTCAGTGTGCAATTGTTACTCGACTTCTGGTAATCGACTCTGTATTCAACTACAGGTTATTTGTCTGTTAGTTGTCTCTTGCGTAACAGAAGTTATTACAAAATACAGGAACTATGCCCCCCCCCCCCCCCGAAACATACAGCTAGCTATGGGCCTGGCATAGATGAGCACAGTATGTAAATGTCTTCAGATCGTAATCAAATACCGTAATAAAATATCATTGCTGTTTTACATTTATACTCTAAAAAGTGTGGGGTTTTGTTTGAAGGAAGTAGAGACAATAAAAAAATCTTTTAACTTAGGGTATACGTATACGTAATCTGCTGGTTCGGGTAACTTGCAATACCGTATTCCCTCTAATTATTGACCCGTCTTGACCAAAAAGGGGGTTTTTAATCATTTTAACCAATCATAGTCTATAAGAAGAAAGGGTCTTTAATTTCTAGAACAAACTATTTTCAAAAATAGAGCATTTGGAGTTTCAAGAAAAGCTACATAAATATAATTATACTTAGTTACACCAATACCTTTTTATCACTGAATTGCAGCCAAAACGAAAAACCGTTTGCATGCATTAAGTCAATCGAAATGCCAAGAATATTGTTTAGATCTTGAAATCGCATCCGAACGCAGAAATTAAAGCAAAAGTATCTGGCAAACGACAGAGAGAATTGGGACTTGTAGTACCGTGTTTGTACGTAACGACCACAAAGTATCAGAAAGAGGTAGGTTTAAATCATGAACATTCTGCTGAAAGAAATTGAAGGCTTGAAGCAGCGATACTCGCAGTTTGGGATGAAAGTCAAGAGTGAAATGTTGATGGGACCTAAACCATGTGCTCTACCAGAATATGTCTATTTGCAAACTAATGTGGTTTTCTCTTTTCTGTAACTAAAATTGCCCCTTTACAATTCTTATATGTCTTCTTTTGAAATATCTATCTTTTTCATATAGATATAGAAGGGGTCTATAATCAATTGAAGGCACCAGATAGGGGGTCTATAATTAGAGTGAAATATAATTAGAGGGGATCTATAATTACTTAACATGACCCAAAAAGGGGGCCTATAATCAGAGGGGATCTATAATTACTTGACATGACCCAAAAAGGGGGTCTATAATCAGAGGGGATCTATAATTAGAGGAAATACGGTACTCTAGGTTTCGGATTGTAAGTATTTTGGAATATCATTTGGAATATGAAACGTCCATTTCAATAAGTACTTAATAACCCCATTACCTTTATGAAAAGAAAAAGTGATATTAAATCCGCAAAGGTACTTTTAAATGATTACTTAGGATAGGGAGGCAAGGCGGCCTTAACAAAACGCTGTCGTGGTGAATATCATCCAAAATTACAGTTTAACACAATTCCAATCATTATATGATCCCTTCATTAGAGACTCCTGATCATGTGAAATTTTGTTGTTGTAGTGGTTCGAAATTAAACAGCAACTTTGTTACTCATTTTAGACCCAACAAACTTTAACTACAACAGCAAGTAATGACGTTTTATCCTATTTTAGATTGACAGCAACCAGCCACATGAACAAGTGCTGCATAAATTATGCAAAGCTCAAGAGTAAAGTCTCCCTTAAGCATATCCTCTCTTTACTGTCTTTCTTGCCGTGAAAGAAGTTGTGTCGCCGTGGTGAGGATTGTCAGGTTTCATCAATATGGCAGAATCAAGAAAGGTGATATTAGTTACTGGAAGTTCAGGGCTTGTTGGACAAGCTATAAAAAAGGTAGTAGAAACAGAAAAGCTGCCGGGAGAGGAATGGGTGTTCCTTTCATCAAAGGATGGAGACTTAAGCAAGCATGAAGAGGCTCAGAATATCTTCGCCAAGCATAAACCCACACATGTGATTCATCTCGCCGCACTGGTCGGAGGTTTATTTAAAAATCTGAGAAACAATCTGGGTTTCTTTAGGCAAAATATCATGATCAACGATAACGTATTAAATATGTGCTATGAATATAAGGTGAAGAAATGTGTCTCTTGCCTATCCACGTGTATATTTCCAGACAAGACCACGTATCCTATCGACGAGTCGATGGTTCATAATGGCCCACCACACAACTCGAATTTCGGCTATTCCTATGCCAAGAGGATGATTGATGTCCTGAACCACGGTTATAATCAACAGTATGGATGTATGTTTACTAGTGTAGTGCCATGTAATGTATATGGTCCTCACGACAACTTTAATTTAGAGGACAGCCATGTTATACCTGGTCTTATTCACAAAGTTTACACTGCTAAACAGGAAGGTAAACCTCTTGTTGTATGGGGTACTGGGTCACCCAGAAGACAATTCATCTACTCTTTAGATCTTGCAAGATTATTTCTTCTAGTCCTTCGTGAGTATGAATCTGTAGAGCCACTGATTTTGTCAGTTGACGAGACAGATGAAGTATCCATCAAAGAAGCTGCAGAGGCAGTTGTGGAAGCAATGGAATTTACAAATGGTTTAGAGTTTGATACAAGTAGGTCAGATGGACAGTTTAAGAAAACTGCTAGCAACGAGAAGCTCAGGAGATTGTTTCCAGATTTTAAGTTTACTCCATTCAAGCAAGCTATTAAAGAAAGCTGTGACTGGTTTGTAAAGAATTATGATATCGCAAGAAAGTAACTGAACAATACACTCACTCCATAGTCATCTCTACACCATTGGGAATAAAGCATAGAGACAATATTTATCTTTATATCCAAAGTATAACGTTTTGTATCTTTAAAAATCCAGTGCTCAAAACAGTTTAAGAAGGGAGACAGCCCCGTGTGTCTAACATTCCAATTTATAATCCTTATGCTCTATTAGATGATGAAACCAGATAAGCTGTAAAATTTTACATTTAAACCCTGATGGGGTGCCCAGTAGCCTGAGAAGGAATAGTAACAGATTGTTTGTGCCTGTTAATTTTCAATAGTAGTTTTTAGCTATGAAATAATGACACTGAATCAAATGTGGATTGTATGTAGATGTTTACCATAGAATATGCAAATATTGTTTTTGATGTGAAGTGAATGGGTTGCCAACTAAAAAGTACCTTTGTAGTGAGCAGTAAATTTATAAGAAGCTATTACCCTTTCCATCTCCCCATAGAGGTTTCATAGAAGCAGCTTTGGAGTCCAAAACAATAACCAGTAGTTGACAATGTCCTAGATATCAGAAATAAACAACAGAAGTAGGTAGGACCTATGGTCCGTAGCTTGCCCATCCTTGTGAGTCAGACTTTTTACAATACAACATATATATTTACAAATACTCTATATTTTCAGACTGAACAGTAGCATTTGCACACACTATTTCTCAGTTGTAAATTAACATTAATTCAGTAACATTACTCAGTCTTTCTTTCAGATAAAAATATTTGCTAGCCTGATTATTCATTGTTTGGGTCAGATTCCAAAGGAATGATAGACTTCCCCTATAGCTGTAGGCCAATGAAATGGACTCTCTTATTTCAATGCATGGCATGTACAGTACTTGGTTGTAGAGGAACTGACATCAGATAACTACTCTCAAAGTTTACTGAAGGCAAATTAAGTATGTAAAGCAGTGAAAGAAACATGCACATTCTTTTTCATTAAATACTAACAATTTGCAGACCATATGCCTGGATTTTGTGGAGGTCCCCCTCTCCTTCCCTACTTAGGTTAAAGAATATCACAACAAAAAAGTATACAACATACATGAAGTATCTATCTGACGAGTTTATTTGCATCATCATATCAATTTTTAATTCCATATAATAAATTATTGTATCTTGTTTGCACACAGCCTAAACACTGATCACCTCCTTATTTTTCCCACTTAGTTATTTAACAGCCATAGGTATTAGTGTCATGAAGCCTTAAATTGCAAGAGTCACAGCTCCAAACTAGTATCTATGTATTAAGTGAATTTTGGAATATGAAATGAGAGATGTAATAAGTTTGAAGTCAATACTGTCATAATAATGTAAGCATATCTCATGTCTCCTCAAATTTGGTATTAAAGTAGACATCTTTTTGGTCAGTCTTTTTGAGTTTGTTAGGTCACTTACCACTTGATGCAGTTTTAGCGTCATGCACTCCCCTTTGCAGGAGCTAAGGTGGTGCCCATGTACATGGGAGTTGATTGGAGCATAGAGCACTTTAAGACCAAATGCCCTTCCAGAAGTCATCAATGACCCTTTTTGGACTTGAACCCTGACCCTCTTGAACTGAAGGCAAGGAACTTATCCAATAGACCATGGCAGCTCACTTGCTGCTTACAATTTGATTGTAGTTATATGACATCATTTGAGGTTCTTCTATAATTGATCAAATGTTACAATAGTCCTAGAGAACTATCAGTGCATCAGCTCTGTGGGGTAGTATTACAACTTACTTGCTTAGGACCGCAACTTGATGCATGATGTGACATAGATCTAAATGCTTTAAAAGCCTACTAATTTGCAGGAAAACAATTTTCTGTCCTGTAAAGAACTGTAGTACTAGATGGCCATCTGCTGATATAGAAGACTGAAATACATATCAAAAGGCCTAATATAGGGGAGTCTGATTGGCAGAAAATGAGTGATGTAATGTACTCTTGTTCACTACAAGTTAAAAGAATTTTGTGACATGTTTGAAATATAAATTGAAATGGAACTTTGTCCAACAGAAATTAAACCTGGAACTTTACTTAAACAAAAATGAAAAAATTATCCTATGACAACTTGCTCTTTCTATGTACAAGATGGCCACCTGCTGATATGTATCAAGTATATGTCACTTAACTCTGATAGCCTTGTCTTGTCCTTTCACAATGCTGAGATTTGTTTTCTATGGAAAGCTTTGAGATTGATTAGCGTGATTATATTTTTCAACTTCAGAAATGCTAAAATGTAGATCAATGGTGCTGTCTAAATTTTCTATATTACTGCTCCATTGATTCTTCATGGAAAGACAATAAAATAACATGAAAATGCACAAATCCTGTCTTTCCTTGGTGATTAATATCCTGGTAACCATAGCTTACTGTACAGCAAGTAAAATTAGAGCAAAGAGTAGGCTTTTTGGGAAAAGTTTCGACTTATTTACAGCAAAATCATATTCTTTAAGTATCTTTTATTATTATGACCTTCTTTTTGAAAGAAATTTACGGCGTTTCTTTTGTAACTCCCCTGCAACTCCCCTGCGATTGGCTAACATATATGTATCTCATACTATTTAAATCAGATGTTAGTGTTTTCCCACACTAAGTTATAAGCACCAAGTCATGTAGTGTATTCTGACTTGGCTGGCAATAGGAGGCTATATTATTTTAATAAGAAAATCAGACTTGCATACAATCACTACAAGCTATTTATACCAGAACACTACAATGTATTGTGCAAACGTTTCAAATTTTCATAACAAGGTGTGTTTTTTTATTATGTTAAGACCATTATTTAATGCCTCTCGTCTGAAATGTTTGTATTGTACCAAGTTAGGTGTACATACACTTTACTCCAAGGTGTTTAAGCATGTACTCTATCTGGTACTACTTCATGTCATTATATTTGCCCACCATAACAAAGTACCAAAATATACCATGTAAAATGGGTATGCTTTATACTACATGTTGATTTCTATGATTAAGATATTGATAGATAAAAAATAGAGAAATATTTAAAAATGGGTCTCATGTGGTAGATTTTGATAAAATTCAAAGTTTGTGGTTATGTAAATTGCAAACAGTACATTACAGTCACTTTAATTTCCAAGTATACACTGTGGTAGAGAACTTTTTTAGGAGACAGCAGTGGGTAGTAAATTTTGCAAGGTTTTGGGATGGTTTTGCTGGTTTATTAGGGTATTAAAAGATTAAACGGTAGGCTCATCACTCCTTCCAGGGCAAATTTTTATGTTTCCTCCAAGGTCCAACATTTACTCAATACATTTGCTTATTTTTCATAGATCATTGGCAATGCCAGTAGGAGAAAGGGGGCCTTCACCCACTTTTTTGATAAGTAGTGAGTGTTTATGTTTAAAATTGGAGACAAATAAGGAGATAACATGAAGTAAAGGAAACGAGTGTCCTTTGTAAAGTAAGTTAAAGTTCACTGAGTTTCTGCAGCACCTTTCTGCGGAAAGTATATTCAAAGGGGCTTAACAACAGAGATTTACTCCGGAATTCAGGCCTGCCATCTATCAGCTTTTCCCGTTCCACTTCTTATGTAGTGTAGACACGTAGCAGCCGCACACATTGTCCTTAACGTGCTTTTTGTTCATGATAGCCACGTTCCAATTTAAAACCTTGTTATGGTGAAATTGTCAAAACAAAGCCCATTTTTTAAGCATGCGATAAATAAAAATAAAACTTTCTTGTGCGAAAACAACTTTTACATACTTTCCGGGCTCTTTACTTCGATAAGGCTGTCAAGAATTAAAGCATAATTCTGCCATATTTTACGATAGGCCTATAGCGCACGGTGCATCAATATGTAAGACACGATTCTAGGGTGTCCGGTATTTGGAATTTGTGTCTTTGTTTTCAAAACTAGGAGGGCATAATTGAACTTTCCCCCGCACCAAGTAGGCCTACCACGGGAGTATCTAAAACCTTTTGAAAATTGAAATGCTATTTTTCGAAATTCCATACACAGTTCAATGTAAACATCACTTGCACCTTCCTCAAAAATCGCGTCTTCCGTAGGTTCCGTTAAGAAAAGGATCGGTTTGTCTCTCTTCTGTTAAGGCTGAGCCGAATTCTTTATATAGTTTCAATATTGGGAACAACCCGCGTCAGGGGCCTCTCATGAAGATTTACCCATCTTTCCGTTTCTCAAGTTGCCACCTCAAAACGAGGCTAGAACGTAAATAGCCTACAACTGGAGTTCGTTTACGAAGATAGAAAACCATTATTTCTCTCGTTATTTCCCTTGAGTTCACGAACTCGCAATTAAATATCAGCGGACCATCACCAGAATACATTGTTAGAATAACAAACGTAACAAAATAGTGCGTTACTACTAGAAGGAAAGTATAAGAATTGGTCTGCACCAATCAGATTCTTTCAATAGAAACCAAAAATTCATCCTACTATAAAAGTAGAAACAGTTGGTGTCTTGACCATTCCTTTTGCATCATAATTCTTAGTCTTGGTTTCCATAGTTACCATAAATAAACATACAAAAATTCCTTGAGTTTATTTTTGGCCGTATCACTGCTTTTTAAGTATGTCACGATTTATTTAATACTGACTTTGCCGGGAGGACGTGTCTCCACTCTTGAGTGACACTATGCTCTATCCTAAGTCATAGAAATCATCTCTGTTCTTGTCATTCTGTTGCTTGTATGTTAAGGCTTATCAAAATGTCTTATAACAAAGTGTGTTTATTAAATAGCTTCTACAGAGTTTTGTCGGCCTATCGCGTACGCTTGATAAAACATGTCAAGGTATACTTATGACCATAACATGACTCTGACATTCTTTCGTCTGGACAAATGTCCACGCATCAAGATGATGAATATATCGGTAGTTCGACCGGACCACATGGCTGAGATGCAAGAGAGGCATAATGAAGACCCGAATGTCGAATGGTAATACGAGATAACCTATTGGTTTAAGGCTGATCACGTGAAACAAATAAATGACTAATACAAAAATTGCTCATTGTCAGAACATTCCCTTATTTGCAAGAAAGTAGACTATGAATCGTACATAAAAGCACTGCTCCTTTTCTAGTTAAAATGGACTCGAAGGTAAAGCTAGATGCCTCCTTCTGTTTATGGGTCGTTTTGAGTTATGTAATAGAATATGGAATGCCATTAATTACAGCAAATATGTGGATCACGGGTTCACGTTCCGTTGACGTATTTTTTATTTTGTAGCAACTTTCAAATCTGATTATTTCGAACCCTCTGTTATCAATTGTACTTTACAAAGTTTCAACGTAGTTTGAACAGACTGACCGGTCGTATGCAAGACTTTCCACGGGCAAGTGTAACATTTATCAACGTAAAATAGTTTCTACTTCGTTTTTCATGGAACCCCGTCTATCGTAAGGGGGTGTTGTACCTCTGAAACACTTGTAAGTAGTGTCATGTTCGACAAACGTGTGATTATCTACTCTAAGGTGTTACAAATTTTTCTCTAAATGGCCTTGGCAATGATATACGACATGTGTTACAACAGTGCCGGATCCAGAGTCATCATATTAAGGAAGCGTAGCCAAGAACAAAAACGACAACGATGCAACGCTTTGCCTTCTATGTATTTTTGCAAAGAGCTACACAGGTATATTTTTCTATTCGACCTATGCTGTTGCAATGTCTTTTGATCTATCGTGTATAGGAATACACGTTAAATGTGATTAACTTGTTCCGCAAAAGTACAGGAAGCGTACTCCCGTCAAGCCTCCCCTCCCACAAGATTCTGCTCTGGATAACAAACAGAATTGTAACCACCGAACTAGCAATCAATCCTTCGGTTTCAATCTTGATCTCTCGCATGTTGTTTAAGTCACCTTACTTAAATGAGCGTTTTCACCAATGGACAACTAAACAGTTTCTGTTGGGTTCTGTGTAAGCGCAAATTACCTTGCCTTTCCAGGATACATGCATGTATGTAATATCTAATAGCCTAGTTCAATGAGGTTAAATTATAAAAATGTGGGTAATATATTTGCTTTACCACTACTGTAAGTGAACTGGATAGTAAATGAAGTTGGCTGTAAGCTTACCGTAATAGAGGTGCAAAATAGGGGTATCCCGCATACTTCTGTTGTCCATTATTCTACATTTTACCTGCAAGATGGAAGGAGAAGAGTAGCTAAATGTTTAGGTCGTATGAAGCTGTAAGTTGACAGTCAAAGATTAACTTAGGGGGGCATGTCTTGTGTATAAGCATGCCATGTAATTTACTGTCCTAGTTTTTTCCGAAACCAATTAGTTTGCTATTGATTTCACCAATAATTTTCAATGGTCTTCTTTCAGTGTCCAAAATATGTCATTATCTGGCCCTCATTTTGCAATTTGAAAGGCAATTAGAAACCGCAGATGCAGGGGTAACAACCATTTTTTACTGCGTATTTTCGTTTAAACTACAAATAGCTATCTTATCCCTTGTACTTGCATTCTTTAATTTTCTGAAAACGGAAGACTAAATCTTCTGTCATATATATTCAGATAGATATACAAAGATACATATATAGAGATATATATACACATTTACATACACAAATATATATCATATCGTATATCGCAGACTTTACGAAACATGTTTTATTTACTATTTATATACTTTTTATTTTTTTAGTTTTGAATAGCGAGGGGATGGATTATTACATACTCACATTTCAGTTTGCCCTTAAAGAGGTGCAATGTAAACGTCAGCCGCACATCAAGATATCTGAGTTGCACTACCTTTTATTTTCGAACCAGTCGAGCTGGCTTTCCTAAAATGTTTATCCATTCGAATAATGAAGTGTTCTTAATCTGTTCTCAATACAGGCACTTTTTCACGAACAAAATCGTTTGTATATAATGAAAGGGGGAAAAATGAGAAATCTTACATTGTATATCAATTTTTCCTTAAAAATGTACAACTCTCGAACCAGCACATGTAATACAAACGCAAGGTAGGTGTACAAAGAAAGCTAGCTGATACCGAAAATTTGTGTATGGAAGTACTTTTACATCTTGACGCTCTTCTCAGTAAATATTGTGTAAAATAGAGGCTCTTGTTCTTACAAAATTGTTCTTATAAAAAGAGAGGTTAGTAATAGGTGTTGAAAATACCGAAATGAAGCGATAATCTTCTAGATAATTTTGTAACACGCAGCTTGCGTTTGTACGCTTTTAGGCTACGAACTTAGGTACATAATATCTCTGGACATTTCGTAGCTACCATATTTGATCGAGAATGTAGAGTTCTGATGTTACTACTGCGTCCTGAAATCTAGCCGTCCCTCACAGTTTTTCAATACCAGGGCCCCGTTTCTCGGTTGTCCTTAAGTTCTAGGTCAGCATTGGTGAACTCTCAAATCAAATGTGTTTCTCGATGACCCTTAAAGTTTGACGTTCAAGTAACTGACTTCAGTAGCAAGCACCTGGATCTTTGACTTCGGTGCGGAGATTTAGGTCTCGTCGCGAGTTCACTTAAGTACTCTTTTTGCCACATCAACATCTCAAATACACTCGAATTGGTGCCCATGGTTGAAAATGTTGTCGATAGACTGGGTAAAAGGCAGTTTAAGTAAATAAAAGGCCTCTTCGGACTGTGATTCGCTATCCAAAGCACGGTTTAGTTTGACGACGGAAAATCGTGATGTATTGTTAAACGTGCTTGCAACGCAAATTTTGATGTCAGCTTTTTAACATGTTTGAAACTTAAAGAAAACAGATAGATCTAGATTAGCTAGTCATATTTGTCTTCAGCAGGTAAAAGTTCGCGGATTTCATGTGGACGCATTTTTTGAGAACGTTCAATTGTACCTATGTTATTGTCGGCAGCAACGTGCTGTCACTAATAAAAATCTGGATAAAAATCTGATTAAAGCAGTCCATAAATTAACCACTATTTAGGTCTACAACCCTAACAGTCTCGTATCTCGAACATTTTGCGCTCTAGAACTTAGGAAGCAAAGTCAAGGTTAAAGTCAACTTAATTTCCACTCTATTGGATATTCTTCGAAGAAATCAGAACTTCAATTAAAGAAAAGTGATCATGTATGAGAATCTTTGGTATCAATATTTGCCAATATTGGAAGATCAATGCTTGTCAACTTTTCAAAACTGTAGTTATCCTCGCAAGAATCGCTTCTTTATGAATCATAAATGGTATTGTGGTGGAGCCTAAAGTACTTAACTAACGGTTTTCAAATTGTTGTTGCTCTGTACGATTTCCTGTAAAGTAATTACAGATTATGAAGCAAAGGGACGAAATCATTAAAAACTGGCAAACGTGTAAAATTTGTAAAACTTTTCATAAAATAAGAGATTCTGAAACCTTCTTGGTGATAAATTTCGATTTCACTTATTTAAAGGGATGGAAATTCTCGTTTTGTAAACGGACTTGATTTGGTGCAACTTATAAAGCAGCAAAATTGAATTTATGCATAAAAGTATATCCTCACCAAGCGAGTTAATCTTCTACGAGAAGTCAATGGTCTAGAAGGTTCTATTTAAACGTATAAAACAATGTGCGCCATGCAGTGAAAGTCGCTCTTGCTGCAAAATTCAAATTACGCTATAAAGCGCAGTTGCACTAATGCTATATTAAACGCGAAATTTTATAGTAAACTTTCGTCGGAGGTTCTTCGTGAGAAGTGAATGTACGTCGAAAAGCTGAAAGTTTTGAAAAAATACCCATTATATTTGTGGAAAAAAGTCGAATGAAAAACAGGAAAACCCACGGGCGTGCTCTAAGTCTTGAATTTTCTTGTCGCAATGCTTACATCGTCACCTTCGATATCATCCTCATCCGATATAAATTCTGCATTATATGCGTCTTCGATAATCCAAATCAGCTTAAATGAACAGCTGAAGGACCTCGTATACAGAGACATAAAATTTGAGACTACAGTATTGTTAGCATTTTGAAAGTTAAGTAATGAAGCGAAATCGTTGACTGCATTGTGTATATGTCGTTGCAAATAGTTCAGGTGATCGTCCTTGAAATCGTCTAGTGGAGATCTGCTTTTCGAAAATGCCCCAATCGCAAGACGTACAGTATGGAAAAAATTGAAAGGGAATCATTGCGGGAGTAATATCGAGGCTCTTCTCTATCCAAAGTTTCTGTATCCACAATTTCTGTTAGTTGGGTTCTTTTCCAAGATGAAATACTATATGCCATATATTTGATATTTCGTATCAAATCCTTATGACTTAGTTAAAACTTTCACTACGCGCAAAAGAATAAGCTCACCTGGTGAAACGTTACACGGGAATTTAGTTAGGTATGACAACAAAAACGAGATGTATTAAAATTATTAGTATTGGGTTTCCAAGGGGCAAGTAAGGGCGAATTAAAAATCACTTATGCTCAAAAAGCTCTGTTTCCTTAGTATCTTGACGACAGGCCTGTTGGGTGTTACCCTACGAAACGTGGCCTCTGTTTTGTTATGTAAACTCTCAATTTATGTATTTAAGCTAATTGCGTGTTGCACGTGTGGTGGTAGTATTATCAACGATGCGATAAAGCTGTTATGAGGATTTCTCATGATTAGCTCTGATTGGAAATCTTTGGTAGCTGTTACCACAATCGTTTTATCATAAAAGAGCAATTTCACAAGAACGTTGGGGTTTCGATCCTGATAATATACGTACAGCGTGAGACTAAGATTAAGACAAAATGTTTTATCACATAAGAACATATGTATAATGAAGGCTACGAGAACAAAACATAAAGATACCCTGGATGTTACAAAACCGAGATTAACAAGTTGGTCAAGAAGGTTTAAAGAAATGTACTAGTTTGAGCGGAAGCAGGAATGCTATTTGAGAAAGCATTAACAGTAATAGAGTAACAGCTTTATGACTTTTGAATGCTTATAGTTCTATTTGATAGAAGGTAATATACACTTAAAATTCAAAACCCGAGTCACAAACTTAGCACAGGTGAAACTTTCTCGTGGGAGAAGTGCGAGTAAAAATTGAAAGTCTCGATCTGATTTACCTTTTCTTTTCCAAATGAGAAGAGTGTGGCTTCGAATGCAAATCAGTGCCGTAATCTGAACCGAATTAGAAATGGCCATGTTTCGGTTTAGATAAGAATCTTACAACTGAGCGGCACAAAGAAGCTAGTGGTGATAGTACAAACAACCGTGATTTCTCAGTTTGACTGGGAAAATCCTCGCTTCACCTACTTTGACAAAGAGGCTACGTTCGTTCAGATCCTTTCAAGCTTCAAATGCCAAATCTTAAAAACATCAATTAGTTGAAAACTGTCAAAGGAATAGGAGATGAGGCCATTTGTGATAAGAGTACCTGCTCGGCTCAAGCATGTAAGTAATAGAAGTTTCTACAAGTTGTTTTAAGGAAGTCCGTTTTTTGTTTCAAGTTTACATTCCTTAGCGGTGGTCACCAGTTTCAATTAAACGTTTGCTTGCAAGTTGTTTATATACTTATGAAGTCATCTACTGCTCCTTTTTAATAGCTTAATTCTTAAATAAAAGGAACCAATAAAAAAAATTTAATATTCCTGACGTTATATTGCCTTGTATCCTGGGCTCTGTAGGTAGAGGAAACTTTATTCTTTCAGTTGAACTGGGTTTCTTTCTGGCCCCGATAACAGAAGATGACTCTTGTGAACTCATTGCTTTATTGGGTATTACAGAGATGCAGTAGGTCTGACCTGACTGACAAAATTACGAGGCATCTTAACAGAGAAAGAACACTAGCTAAGCCCGATTCTGCTCTAGGCCAGCACCTATTGCTTATTCCTCCTTGTCGTGAAACGTTCGCTGAGAATACATTTCTGGTTACTTGTCAGGTACGCTCAGACTATCACCTGAAGATACTAGAGATTCCTGATAAAAAGCGATTTAATCGTAACTTTTGCCTCTAGAAAGAATTTGCGTGGGATACTCTTTTGTACTAGAAATGTTTTCGTCCACGTCCGCATCTTGTAACCAACTAGTGTCTGTATTTTCCATTGTCAACTGGCAAACCTTCGATTCTTTTCATTCCAAGTGTACTATGTACTCATAAAGTTGGGCCCTAATGAGAAGTCACACGATAAAATAAGCTTTTAAGCGTAAGACTTAAGGTCATCTTTTACGGGCATGATAACTTCGAAAGTAGAAAGGTTTTCAAGTACGTATTGTACCGTAAAAGTAGATAATCAAAATTACTCAAAGGTCGACTGCTAATGTACTCTTCGCTCAGACTCCAAAACATAGAGTTATAAATTTGATAATCCTTTTTACATCACTTGCATAAGTAATCACATACCAGGTCAACTTGAAAATTAAACATTATGTCTTTAAATGCATAGGGGCTTGAATAAAACAGCCTCTGTGTGATTAAGCAACGGTCTTTCAGACCTAGAAAACACAACATATGAAGGGTATTTTGTTGTGAAAAGCCCTGGCAGGGCTCCTGCTGGTCTTGTAATTATTGAACACTACATGCAGGTGGAGAATCAAAACTAGTTAAACGAATTAAATAACTCGCTTCCATCCCATACTGAAGGGAGTAAAACAAAAACAGCTCTTTATCAATTGTTTACGATTAACCAATCAGTTACGCCAACAACAGTCACATGATGATCTGAATTGCACCAAAACTTGTACGTTGAGAGTATCGAACCTTCTCTCAGAGAGATTGTAATCTGTTACAAATTCCACTGTTACAGTTTTTAGATTTATGTTTTCCTTCTTCTACTTTTAATTTGTGTAAACTGACGTCTAATGAAACAGTTATTATAACAACAATAGTGTGTAGTGTTGTTGTAAAGAGGGAAGGCCTCTTTACAGAACCCTGAAAGATGGCCAATGTGGACAAAAAGCTTGCCTTATAAACTGCAGGATATCATAATTTAAAGCACTTGGCACCCACCTCCACTAGACGACCTGCCTCAGGCCCTAATTTTGGGAGTGGTCAACCCTTTCTGGAACATTTTGCGTGCCCCATTGTTGCGTAAACCTTACAACAACACCATGTAGCTGGGTATTGGTTAATTGAGGTGGGGCGTAATGAAGCACGAGTTCTCCTTTCGTCTTTTTGGAGAGGCAAAGCACAAAATATCCTGTGGTTAGAGTCTCAAAAGAGGAAAAGGGTATACATTTTACTTGATGAAGCCTCACAGCTACGTGCATGACTCCAGAACAGTATAACCAGTCCAAAAACGTCTTTCCTTTGCGGATGAAAATTCAGACAAAGTTTTCTTCTTTTTTTAAAAGTGTACCAACGTTTAAATGTAGGTAGAGATACAAAATACCAGCGGCTCCAAAAAAAAGGGGATGGCGGACATACGATAGGGTTACATAACATTATAAGTAAGCTGGCTTTGTCACACTTAAGGATCATACACAAGTTCTTAAACAACACGTCACGAAAGTTTAAAAATTTGGCCAAAATTGAACCAGGGAGATGGAGCTAGATAATCCAAGACAAAATCAATGAAAGCGTTTTTAACATTCATACAGTTTGCCAATGCAAAAACAAAGACTGTCATCAACTGGTTTAATAACATAACCAATCAAGCTCACTGTAGGTTTCTTTCGTTTGACATTGTTTATTCTATCCGTCCATATCTAAGGCCACTTTAAACAAAGCACTTAGGTGGGCAAGTAGGCATGCTTCTATAAAATACCAGGACATAAGTATCGTAATGCATTTTGGCAAATCCTTAATACTTAATGGCGAAAAGACATAAGTTAAGAAAGATGGCAATAAACTCTTCAATGTAAGCATCAGTAGTTATAGCGTACAGGCTCATACGCATCAATTCAAGTAGTACAATTTTATAACAAATTCATACGCTTATACCTTGACGATGGATTAGCTAAAGTTCGTAACGCAACAAGTAGAGCAGCCGATAAGAAACGGAAAAAATGATCAAAGTTGGCTACTCTTATGAACTACAACAAAGATTATCGCAGATGCAAATTTTAACGTCGGTTAACTTTTCAGACTGTACGTTTTGCCTTACAGAAAACTAGATAATGTCCGCAGGTAAGGACTTCAACACCCTTCATCGGTTCTGAAACAACTACCATCCTCTATAAAAAACAGTTTATATAACCTTAGCTTGGGCCTAGAATCGTTTACAAACAAAGCACCTATTTACAAAGCTGTACGTAACGCCAATGGATTCGATCATAAGTTTACCTTTGAACTGCAAACTGTGCCGGGAGCGCGCAACCGAAGGATTTGTGGTGGTCCCGTCGGGACCACCCGATTTATAAGGGGATGTGTTGGTGTCCTATAATCACAAAATCGCGGCGCAATGGCAGCATAGGCTGTTAAATTGCCGCAATGACCTAAGTCAAACGACTAAAATCATTACAAACAAGTTCAAGTTGAAGACACGTAGAATGAGTGTATATGAAGTGTGATTTTGAAGAATGATTATATCTATGTGCAGAGTAAAAAACTATGATTAGGAAATGACGTCAAGCGAAAATTCCATTCCTACGCTTATGACGTCAAGGTGCCCGCGGTTCGGCAACCCAGCATAGGAATGTTAATGATAGTGGATGAATCACCACAGATTTTAGTAACACTGTTAAAACCTACGTAGCTAAAGTATTTTTTAAGTTAGTTGATTTCCTCAAGGACTTACCTGTTAATGGATGGAAACAACTAAAAGTACAGATATGTATACACACATTTAGCTAACGGTATAGGTATAGATAACGATATACATAGGAATGTAGGCATCTATGTCCGTATGGAGAGTCCGTATACAAATACGTTATTATTAATAGAAAACACATATCGTTGGGACTGGATTGTAGCTAAGAGGCAAGTAAAAGTGCAACAAAGAATTCATATGTTACCACGCCACAGCGCTCGAACTGCGCATGCACAGTGAACATAGCATAAGGCAATATCAATGATACCGTCCTGTAGGTATGTATATATGTTTATTCAAATACCCCATAATCAGCTTTAAGCACAAAGGGCAACTTGAATATTTAGAGGATTTCCACTCTACATTTTACGTACTCAATACGAAATAACAACTGGGGGTGATGAGGTTGTGACATTTTTTTGTCCTTTCTCAACATAAACAAAGATAATTCAAGGATTCTTCCTTAGCAACATCGACGGCTCTTTAAATCCACAACACAACACTAATGTCAAGACACGTGTCGCTAGCTGCCTTGTATTTTGGTTATAGTGCTTTGCATATATATTGCTATGTGGCCAGTAATCTATTAAAGAATTAGGCCAAGTAATTAGTCTTCGCACCAATGATAACACCATATCTTAGCTACTTATTGCCGTCAACGCAACAACACATGTACTCTGATACTGGATCATGTATGCCAACCGAACAACGATCTCACTCTAGTGATGGATTTTTCAAGTTTAATCAAATAGCGTTTCGGTACACGACCTAACAGAACAGTTCTAGTGGACAGTTGGTGTTCTCCTGAATAGCAATGATCAGACTGGCATCTTACTCCTAAATATCACGTTCATTCTTGGCACTGTGTGGAGAAAAAGGGCAACGTATTATTGCAAGCTTGAGAGGGAAAGCAATAAACATTGAGGCAGCCAGTCTTAACAAAAATATGAACTAACGTTGCTTTGTTTGTTTATTTAAGTGAAGATATCCTTAGTTCGGATTATATACCTGCTGCTTTCCTATGAATACCGTTACGAAAAAGAAAGCAAATGTACAGGCGATAAAAGCACCGCTTATAGCTGAAGGTACAATTAGAAGGTGAAAGGCAGACCTGTGAAGAAATTTAGCAACGGAAAAGACAAATGCTGGTGAGTATAACGTTTGTGCTATCCACGTTTTGTTTCGTTTAAGAATCAATTGATGAGTCTTTCAAGGTGGGAAACAGTTTTTTCTGTTTCTGCAAAACTCACATTTCTACAAAGCCCTGTCATGATAATAGAAAAAAGGCTGATAAATTTATGATTGTTGAAATAAAGACAATACAGAAGTTTTTACTGGAAATGAAAATACTTATTCCGAGGTCTTGAAAGCTGGTCTAGCAAGTGGACAGATAGTATAACAGCATAAACTAACATAGCGGTTAAGTTTTCTAAAACTTGGAATGTTTTTATTTGTAACAATGTACACCGCAGTGGTTTATAATATCCCTACTGTATTCTCTGGTCCTGGTACACGAGACAACAGGATTAGGGGCAAAGGAGCTCTCAAAAACAAAGATATTACAATAAATAAATTTATTGATAGTAAGAA
This sequence comes from Carybdea cf. marsupialis auct. non (Linnaeus, 1758), assembly GCA_010016065.2. Lineage (NCBI taxonomy): Eukaryota > Metazoa > Cnidaria > Cubozoa > Carybdeida > Carybdeidae > Carybdea > Carybdea cf. marsupialis auct. non (Linnaeus, 1758). The sequence continues at coordinate 28,644 of JAAAKL020001382.1, forward strand.
TGGTAACAGTTTTGCATAGTTCCAGCATTTGTAGCGTCTGTAAAAATTCGGCCTCATGCCCTTCCAAGGAGCTTTTGAAGTCCTCCAAAAAACTTTTAACCATCATTTCCCCCGGTTTTAAAAATTTTAGCTTGGTAAAAAACCTACCAAAAGATACAAAACGCTATTTTCAGGATCAAATTGCCTTTCGGATTGGTTTTCATTCTTTTTCCACAAATCTTTTATTCTTCACTTTCCTCGTTCATAGGCTGCATTATTTGTGACAAACTCGTACTTAGCAATGTCTTTCTGTCCACCAGCATCTCTTTCTGCATCAATTGTGTAACTTGCTTTGCATTTTCAATGTCTACAACAGATAGGTTTTTCTCTCGTCTAAAATGCCAAAGGCTGATACTTTGTTCTCTTTTCTATGGCTTCACTTTTGACATTTTCCTCAATTTAAGCTAAGGCTCCTTGAATGTAGGATAAAAAAAATAATGCTATAATGGCTTTGTTTACTATGTACTTCATAATGCAAATAAATTTAAACAATCCACGGAGCGGAAATAGCTCAAATTTGCCCCCAAATGGAAATAACACAAAATCTTGCCAAAATAGAAAAGCACCATCATAAATAAAGCCCAATATGAATGAATTTAAAAGCATAAATCCAAACTAATTATGATACCCTTGTGGCTACCTCTATACAACATATCCATATCAGTATTTAAGTTACAACCTACCTATTAGATAGGATCAAAAGCTTCCTTTGTAGTAAATCCTAACCTTTAAATTGCAGCTTTAATGATATAAAATGCTCCTTTTCTACGCAACTTGGCATTTTCTAAGGTCGCGCACCTAAATTTCTATATTTCTATTTCACAGAGGTTGTCTCGAGACGCACTGTTCCACTCTGCTGTATAAAACATAGCGTAATACGACTGCTAATGGTAAATATGACTGAATTTTAAGCCGAAATGATCTCTTATCATAAAAAAGCACATTAATTTTTTGTTACTTATTTCTTTATCTATTTCAAATGTTTGATTCTTTTTATTTATTTATGAGAATGTTTTGGTTAACAATATATTAGCACAGGTAAATTCCGAAGGTATCCTCGAGAATGTGGACTTAATGGACAAAACCTAGGAAAATAATTTAGATAAAGTGATAAAAACTCTATTATTGAATTCACGGTCTTTGCTTTGATTCTCTATTTTTTATCTCATTCTAATAAATTCTCTCCATTTCAGCATCGTAATTTGCAGGAAGGGAACTGATAAAGAGTAACTCGAACCGCCTCGATGGCGCCTTCGCCAGATTCTGTTATTAAATACTAACATGTAGGCACAATATTGTGACACCTACAGCCTCTGCAAAAGTTTACTTGGATTGATGCACATCTCCACGAACTGCCACGGCGTACTAAACTGTAAGCAAATCGTTTTACAAAAATGGTGAAAGTGTTATTGCCAACCTACAAACAAATGAGCTGGTATTGAGCTTTGAGGTGTGGTTCCACTATGGGTAATATAAGTAAGGATGATGAAGCCGTTCGGTCCAACAAGAGTTGTTCTTTTAGATTTCAGGTGGATCCTTGACAATTACCATCCTTAGCATTACATCAGAAAACGTGTTAAATGAAACGTGTTAAATAATATTTTGCAGTAGCAAAGAGCGGCATACGTTTTGTGACAATTTTAACATTAAAACCAAGCAAAGAAGTTTCTTGTTTCATAATTTGATGTAGAGGAAATGTGAGCAGAAGGTTTTTCTCCTCTACGATTTGGTATTACGTGTGATGTAACTCGTATATGACTTGCCTTCTTTTCTCTAATTTACATTATCGATGGAAATTTGTTACTTATACTAAACAGCAGTGCATTGCCCTTTTCTTATACCTAATTACAGGTGCAAAGTTATTTCTTCTTATCTTCCGCACGTATTTTATCGACATTACATCGTTTCAATTAACATCCATAATGCATATGAATGCAATGAAGACATGTTTCCATATTCCAATATGAGGGTACAAAGAACGATAATGTAGTACAATGGAGCTTCTCAGGGGCGGATCAAGACGTGTGTTACTGATGTCGAAGCTAAAGTCAAGATTTCACCAAAATTAATAACCCTTTTATTCTACAATAAAACTCACAACTTTATAGGCAAAATCCTTTGTCATGTTATTAGATCGTTATTATTCCTTATTGTGATCTGATCCGGAACTGTATCAGGTATGGCTTAGTCGTTTTGGGTCCTTTCTGTTTTATTCAGTTATTATTTCCTGCCTGAATGGTGCTACATTAATCTAAACGGTTATAATGAGCCTTTTCGTACGATATTTCTTTGGCACTCGTCAAGTTAAACTGCTACTGACGCGTCAATGATATTCCTCATAAGAAGAGCTTCCCTTCGTCTCAATGGTATCATTGGACGACCAGAGGACTCCATCCGTTTTCCTCAATTGTGCATGACATGTTAGATAACCATATTTGTTTCTTCGTTACTATTATTATTATCTCTGAGTTTTCTTTGCTTCACTTGTTTATCTCCATTAGCGCCGGATCCAATCCAGGCTCTGAGGCTCTAAAGCCTGGTTCCCACTGCGGGATAAGGCTTGTCGTTGTCGTTGTCGTTGTCCTTATCCTGCTTCAAGACAAAGTGGGAA
>JAAAKL020001383.1:0-13156 GCA_010016065.2 Carybdea cf. marsupialis auct. non (Linnaeus, 1758)
GCGCTGTTGTTGCATCCCGCCTTCCACACCCCACCGCCCCACGCGACCGTCTGCCGCCCCCGCGGAAAGGGAGTTGGGGGGGGGGGGGGGGGGGGGGGGGAGGAGGGATAACACCTGCAAACAAATAGCACAGCTTAGTAGTGACGCTACGAGATTGCATAACAATCTGGAGATGTTGTTGTAAACTAAAGCGGAAGGGAAGTGTAACGTCATGATTTTGAAAATGTTTGAATAATTGGAAAACCCTCAATTTTTATATCGCCTTGTTAGTGAGAACGTCAATGGCCATAATTGTGGTGCCCTTTCCGAACACCGAGATATCAGGTTTCAAGGTTAAATCTCTCTAATAAGACCCTATTACTTGATGCTGGATCCTAACTTAAGGATCCAAGGAATATCAACAAAGTATTGATCAGAGATTCAAACGCCTCTAGATTAAACACTATATACACTACGTCTGGTATCTTGGGAAACAGACTATTATGGGGTTGCTTTTAGATATCTGGAGTCAGATAGTCCTATCTCCAAAACGTTTGAGTCGTGATGTCATCACATTCTCTTCGCATTGGTCCCTAAAGGACGAGGTGTATACATCGAAAACGAGATTTTTCGAAGACTTAATATTTGCACTTAGCAAAACTTTTCTGAAACATTCTGAAATCTAAACAGATGGACAAACGGGGTAAATGGGACTAAGTGTACAAAAATTGACCGCCAGACAAACTTAATAATTTTATCTAATGAGTTAATTTACTTGCAATGCCAGAGACTACGGCGCCACTCTCCTGTACACAGGTTTGAATGCTGACAGCCCCGCTGCATTAACACTCTGCAGTAGGACATCCATTTTCTGTTATTTTAACAAGTCCACTTCAATACTCAGTGCTTTGTGGAATCTTGGGGCTTCATCGTTCGCTTCATCTGATTTAAGTATCCTTATTGGCGTCGTAACCACTTCTTCGCACATAAACATTTCACGAATATCGTATGCATGTGTGTAAGTCGAAATCGAGCCATGCTTCCCACTACACACAAGAATGAATATTTTACCTGAGTACATCACTCCCCCTTCCTTTAAGATCGCATATTCCGTACACGTAAGGGTTAAGACTTCCTCGAAAGCACGACTAACTTTTAAAAAGGCATCAAAACTTTTACAATGCATAAGTGTTAAATTTGGTGAACAGGTTTCAATAGATGAATTATAGAAGAATCTGCAATAGGATGCATTTTTGGCATTTTTGGATAAAGAATAAAATTTGAGAAAAAATGCGAATGCTAACTTTTTTTTCCAATGTTACTACCCCCTCCTGCCGAAAAGAGGTTTGTCTTTGCTCGCTTTCGGGCACCCCCTGGTCCCAGTTCCTGGTGTGACAGACTGCGACTCGTACAGTCTCAAACATGGCACTATGACAAAAAGTTGTATAGTTTAGAATCTCTTACTATGCGCCATACAAGAAGAAACAGATCATGCATCCTTGTGCGACACCCGTAGCGCCGAGACTCTATTGCGAGAGCAATAACGGCGAAGATCGACGCAGAGAACGATAGCCAGATCATGGGCAAGGCTCACAATGATCTATACAAAACGTTACTTGAAATACGGTTATTAATGGATTGGCAAAGATAACATCGACGAGGTGATAATTATTGTACTGTAATCTACTGTCCGATTCTTAATCCACAAACACAAAGTTGTTAGTTTGGCTCTTTAGCTTTACAGGCTTGTGTACTGCAAGAGCGATAAAGGGAAAGGTCGACATTCTGGTGGGAAAACACCAATGCTGTTTTGATAAGCTAAGGCACCTTTATTAGATAACGAGATTAGAGAACGATAGCTAGATCATTATTGAGGCTCATAATGATCTGATGCCAGAAATAGCCAATGGCATAGTTCCTACACAAATCTACGTAAATCGTACGACTATGTGGATGGTAGATGATGGGGATAGGGGCGTTGAAAGATCTCAAAAAAGGGTGTATTCCTAGAATCAAATTTGAGAAAGAAGCAAATAGTAAACCACGTTTTGGCATTGATTAGGAACGACAACTATACTTCATAGCTCTTAGAAACGCAGTGAGAATACAATCTTCGTGCATTAACTATCCGAAGATAGCGCAACTACGAAGTTGGGTGTCATCGTCAATTTTAATCTTTGTGGATTGAAGATTCGTTCCGAAAAATATATCGAGGAAGTAATGTCTGATGTCAGGGAAACATCTCAAAGCATGGCATATTCATATCATTATATAATTCTAGCCATATACAAAGCTATAAAAAGATCATAGGTGGTGACCATATCAAGTAGTAATGGTTGTTTTTACAAATGGGGACTGGTTTCCGCATACGTCAAGCCTACTGTTGCAGACCTGCAGTAAGTAGAGATCACACCTTTATATCAGCGACATGGTGTCGAGGAGGCAGAGTGGTCCGTTTTTCTCAAAAGTATTTTTCTTCCTAGAAGCCAAATAGCGGAGGGGCAGATTTTCAACGTGACAAATGTATGGTACTGCAGTCATTCCAATATAACAAGTTCTCTTAGGGTTAGGGGTAGGGTAGGAGTAGGCTAGGGATAGGGCTAGCGATAGTTATGGTTAGGCTACGGGTTGGGGCCATTTCCAGGGTTAATGTTAGTGACACCCACTCAACTGCAAGTTCACCAACATTTTCATCATTGATAATACGTAAAAAGTCGCGTGCATGCGTCTATTAATAGACTTATACAGAAGCATCCATTAACCCGGGAGTATGACGGTGTGAATATCATTATCATAGCGACACAACAATACTCATGAAATAAACCTCCCGATCTTATCGTGACAAATATCAGCCCACTCCAATACGCTTATGGAACAATATCAACTCTGGGCTTGAATTTGGCCATCGAGATATATTGCAGTCCTCATGACTCGTACTTGAGAAAGGAGATAAGACTATAAATACCAAATCCGTTATGCCACTCCATGATGCAAACAAATTGTATTTTCCTGGACTCAGTAATTAACGGTTCTTAAGGCAGTGAAACGCTTTGTTATCATTTTGCCCTCTGCAATAAAGCAGTCTGTTCAAGCAACATTCCTCCTGCATGCTACGGTACCAGTAGCCACCAATCAACAGCTGGTCACCGACAGATCGCTATCTGTGCCTATCACTGCATAGTTTTAGTTCATGTCATCAAACCGACCTTAACGATCACATTTTAATGTATTAAAAGTTTGTTGAGCAAATAACGCGATACCCCTTCTATGTGTCTAGCCTTAGAAAGTCGAGTCCCAGAGCAAACATATCATACCCTACCCACCTAGCAGAAATCCTTCAAGCAAATTAACCTTGGCCTTGATTTGGTCTTCGTGCACTTAATAACCGCCTGAAGTCTTAGCATTGTTCGTCTGGCTAGATTTCCCCACACAACTGAGTCAAATTTGGTACCCGAGTGATTTGGGGTTTGTCGGGTCTAGGGTCCTTGCTAACGAATTCACCGTCGCCAATTACATCTCGTCTGGTATCTGTAGAAAGCGAATAGCAACTTTCGCATGAGGCACGCCCTTAAAGGAGAGCAAGTTCTCTTACCCAACACAATTCCCATAAGAAATAAAGACAACACAGAAGCACATTCAGAAAAATAACATAAGCACAAGAAATGGGATGATCCTCTACCACAAATCCAATCCTCTTCATTTGTATTGAATATCTTAGAACGGTCTTAATAATTTCATTATGGCAATTACATCCGAAATGTGAAGATTTATGTCATTTGCAATCGCTACCCTGAAAACAGAGGCCATTAAGAAATTTAAAACGCCATCAACAAACAAAATCCATTATCGTACTTCTTCCAGCGTGATGATAAGAGAAAAGGGTCGTAAAGTTATGGTAAAACTGTAACAGCAATTGTAAAACTAGAAATAAAATGAAAGTACTCAGACCTAGACCAAGGGGCGGCAACCTACAACCCCCTCCCCCCAGGTCAAGTCATGCTACATTACTGGTCGAAATCCTATTCTTCCTTACAGATGAACACAAGGGTACAGACCCATGGTCTTGAGAATTAACTTTATTAGGGGAAAACAATCTTCTGATTACAATTAATCACCTTACTGATACGGAGAATCAAACGGTGTTTGCTGACTCCATCATCTGAGTACAGCTGGGGTCACCAAAACTACGGACCCTGGGTAGGATTTGGGCTGGTGAGGTCAGTTCATCCGGACCGGGGCAGCACTAACATTTCCCTAAAAATTGTTGTAAAACTATTTTTCTAGTTGTCTTAAGACAGTTTTGGTAAATAGCCAGTTTAGTAAGAGTTGTAAAATGAACAAATTAAACCTATTTTTTGCATTGCCATGCTCATCCGCAAACAAGTCATGCTAAGTGTTCATTAAGGTAGGAAGGGTTTAGTGGTCTTCTCTGGTCATTCTCTCAGTAATGTGGCTGGCTGTGAATAAATGTTGGTGACCCCTTCATGTAGAAGGCGCATGAATACAGAAGATTGTTATGTTCCCTTTGAGATACAATAACACTGCTTAAGAAAGCTACTAGAGATTCGCCCTTGCAGGTTCAAACTTAATACATTTCAGAAATGCGAAACATATCTTCACCGTAAGTGACCCAAGACTACTACATTCTTGTTACGGATGTAGAAATAATGGAATGGTGTAACCCAGTGTGACATCTCATGTGGTAAGGACTCGCGGAAGAATGACTGCGGCAAAGCGACTGCGACAAACTATGCGCTTCGTGTCCCTTGGTCAGCTTGCCAGCCTTGTGCTGCAAAACTGTCTCTACCCGTTAAGTTTTATAAACAATTTATCTAGTTCAGAAGACTTTTTAGAAATTTAGAAATGAAAACTGTGCGTTTAAAAACGGACTTCCGAGCAAGAATGCCTTCCGTGACATTACGTAGGGCACTCGGCCGTTAGCTCTCTCTTTCATTATGGGCGTTCTACATAGATAACGGCGGACAGTTACTGCTCAGAAGACAAAAATTTCTGACCACTGGAGGTACACTTTAAACACGTACTGTGTAATAGCATCGACAACATGGCTTATTGTAAATAAATACTTTGTCACCGATTAATGTGACAGTGTACTTAATGATATCAGCACAGTATTACCATGCTGTTCCAAGCACTGTAGGTCATGGGACAAATATTGGGGACAAGAGGGGGAGCCGGTTACACTCGCATCCTTCCACCCACAAAAAATCTAACACTTATCTCTGAACAGCAAGTTCTACATCCAAAGGAGTGGAAGCGTTATGACTTCACACTATTACTGTCGCGCCTGATTTAAATCTTTACCCAAATGAAAGAATGATAATCATTATAATGCTAAGACTCACTCTAAACCAGTGAAAGTTTTCTAGGCATCGGCAAACCTCGCTACCTTCTCCTGGGCGAGGATAAACGATAGCAAATCACTTACATGAACCTCAAAAACATGAGTGTACACGTGCATAGTGTCTTCTTCTCTCCTCCGGAACCTTGACGTTGCGGTTTTCGGCTCTTAAACTAGCCCGATATTACATTGTTGCTGCAACAAAATATGGCGAAGCATCGACTTTCTCTTCACTATTTTGTGTTTAATTTGAAAATTTTAACTTCTGTGTCCGTGCAAGGTGGTCTAGTGGTACTGGAGGTGCATTATAAAATCACCAACCAAGGCTTGATTTGAGGTCACGGTGCCACGGTTTACACAACCTTTCATCATTACTGGGCCAGTAAATGCGTCCCATTAATGCCAGGGGAAGTGTCAATAATTGACCAAAGAAAGAAGTGGCGCCCATCCCTACCACGAATGTGGTAGTCGATTACGAAAGCGGAGTATGCGCGTTACCGCCGACTGGTTTAGAAAATCTTCTTCGTCTTCTATTCTTAAAAATAGCTCGTATAATTAAAAATAGTGCATCGAAATTAAATAAAATCGCATCACCCTCTTCATAAGTGAACCACGCCATTATTAATTCAACCAGCAGACGTCGAGCACACGCTTCCGACACTTCACAGTCCATATACATCTTAACGCACCTTCCCTGAACACCAACAAGCTGGACGGGTTATGAAAACTTCCACCACCTCCTTAAACCCACTAACTGATTATCGAACGTATGATTCAGAGACTTCAATTCTTATTGCCAACTATGATTCAATTAACTTCTTTGGACTAAGTTTAGCCTGGACAATGATACACATCTGCCAAAACTAATATACAAAAGCGGAGAATAAAGTTTAAAACAAGTCTTCCCTTACTATTTCGACTGCATGACGTAATTTAAAATCTCTGCCACTACTGAGCAGTCATAGACAGCAATGCCCGAACAGTGATTTCGAGCCTCACTTTGATGTATTTGCCAGAAGCCGTATTTGGCGTAACTTAGTCCAAATATGTAACCCAGTCAAGAATACCAACGAATCATGTGTCTTGAATTTTATAAAACCCTTGACCCCTTGGGTAATTATCCCTACCATGGGCCGAACTATTAACTTACGACATTAACGACATGAACTGTACGACCAATCAATAACCAGACCCACGAGTCTTGGGTGATAAATGGAATAACCGACCAGAAATTGAACAAGAGCCCATTAGGGCGACGGGTGCAACTAGAAGAAATACTGACCCATAAGCCTGGACACATCAAGGCTTCGCAACCTATTGCCGTAATCACCGGGGGCACGGGCATCAACCCCCAATAATTTTGACTTTTTTGGTTTTGCTGTTCAGATATTTCAGTGAAAAGTATGTGTACTAGACATTGTTGTTACCCTCTCCCTCTATATTTTTTGGTAGTTGTAGCTTACTGCTAAAGAGTCGACACTACCACAGCTTACCCACTTCGCTACAATCCTACCAGTGAGCAATCTCACATCCACTGGGTTATTGACACTAAATCAGGTAAAATTGCTCTAAGTTACGGAATAAAAAGACACATCCACTAATGACAGGAATCGGAAAACTAGGTGTATTGAGTAACTAAATTTCAATGCCGTTCAAACGATCCTGAGGCCAACATGAAGGCATATTATTTTACGAGAATATTACACATATTAATCGACTGTAATAATGAAATAACGTTTGTATTGATATAATATGCACGAATGACCATCATCAAGTGCTTTTTAATACCCACGACCAGTTCACTACCAGAGGTTTAAAAAAGTATCGAAGAGACGAAGTTCCCTGCGCATCTGGCTACTTTCTACCGCTATACCAATAGACCGGTGCAAATAACCGAGGATTCACTAGTATCTGCGGTGCTATATTTTACCCGTATCAAAACTACTGCTTTGCTGAAGTATTTTTTCTTAGTAAAACGGGTTTTTCAAAACCCGCCCCGTTCGAAAATCGTAAACTTGACGGCAAAAGAAAACCAATCTTGGATCTGTGTTGGGTGGCGGCATTGAGCCAGGCCGTGTTGATTCCGACGGGGGAACTGGAGACAATGGCGTTCTCCTAGACTCTCGATGAAGTTTGCTTCTCGCTCTGAATCTAGAAGAGTAAACAGAGAAATACAATGTATAATCCCCTACCCTTTAGTATTGGTCCCCTGTCTTCTGTGAAAAAAAGTAAGTACTTCAAAAAAATGTCAACTGTTCGAACGAAAGTGGTGCGATCGGCAACAGCATATTTTTACCTCCAGCAAATTGTAAATTTTCCGCAATTTTCGACTGCACTTTTTTAAAAACTTTTATGAAATTTCCATTTTATCACCATCTTATACCTGTAACATTTACCTCTCCAAACTTCTCCATTCCTCCCTGCTGACTATGGGGTATTTCTAAATGCCGTCTACTGATAGTTGGCTTTTTCGTTTTAGCAAAAGTACGTCCATAAACAGTTAATAATAACAATGGATTTGTACTGTCATAACGAATAAGACTTTAATTTAAAGAAATGGTTACTTTCTGATCCTGTCATGAGTTAAGGTCCAAAACTAGTGAGCATAGATGGTTACCTAGGGCCCTGGTATTCTCTAGCCACTCAATACAAAACGTTCTGATGCCGGCAGTATTTGAACAAAAAAGTACTTTGTCTGCTACATTTTCCCGTCCAACTTTGGGTTATCATCGCATTGGGTGACGTGAAATGAGAATTTGAGAAGTTTCAAAATAAAAGAAAATTACGCCATCACTGTGGTTTCTCTTGAATTCAATCAGCCTCTCGTCTCAGCAAGATGTGTGAAATGCAGGTTGTTGGTTATTCTTTTTATGTGTTAACCATACCATAGCCTCGCTTTCATTTTCTCGTTTCCGTTCTATCTATCACACTAGCTATTTCCTGTACGTAATTAGTCATTTCCTTATGTAACTCAACTCTTCTTTGAAAATTCAGTCCTCTGTTTTTACCTAAGACATCATAATTGATCTAAGTCAACTTGAATTCAAACGAGTGTTGCTTTCGCTCTCTCTCTAAGAATATCCGTCTATTCCGAATATAGTTTCTCCAACATTTTTGGTTCACCATTCAAGGTGTTGAGCAGGAAATAGACAAGGCTAAACATTCATTTTACGTTCTACTATTACTTTCTTACTGCCATTTTACGGACAACTGATGAAATCCTTGTCCTTTAAGCAATTAAGATCCTCTCGCCTCTTGACTTATTACCAGAACACACGCCTTCGTAACAATGATACACCAGTTATGAAGATACACCAATCAGGTGTCGCCTACGATAGTAAAAGCTCTAGGTTACTCCTGTTCGTTTCCTCAATTTTCAAAACGTGCTTTTGAGCCTTACCAAGCAAAAAAAGTCTCTAGAAGAGCTTCGTAGGGTTACAGATCACTGGTTACAGACTACGTAGGGCCTACTACAGATCACTGGCTACAGACTACGTAGGGCCTACTACAGATCACTGGCTACAGACTACGTAGGGCCTACTACAGATTACTGGCTACAGACTACGTTCTACAGATCACAGGCTACAGACTACGTACTACAGATCACTGGCTACAGACTACGTTCTACAGATCCCTGGCTACTGACTACGTTCTACAGATCACAGGCTACAGACTACGTACTACAGATCACAGGCTACAAACTACGTTCTACAGATCACAGGCTACAGACTACGTTCTACAGATCACAGGCTACAGACTACGTACTACTGATCACAGGCTAAAGACTACGTACTACAGATCACTGGTTACAGACTACGGGCTACAGATCACCGACTACTGACCATGGGCTACAAAACAAAGACCCGGGGCTCTGGACCATGGGCTACGGTCTCCGGATCACGAGTTACGGGCTCCAGACCACGCGTGACATCTCAGACAATAGAAGAGGAGGCACATGTCTGAGATATGAAGAACCCATGTACCATCGACCATTGATCTATTGACACCTTGCCAATCCACTCATGTTAATAAGAGAACAACGTCTACTCCAATTTCTTGAAAAACCTACTAACAAATATATATATATGTATTTTTAGTAACATGCACAGCGCAATTGGTGAGTGATAATCAAAAACTATCATCACCTTTCCACTCGGTCAAATTTGAAGTTCAACTTCTTCTGTTATCTATCTGGATGTCGTTACGTGGCTGATATAGCCATAAAAGCTTCTCTATTATTAGCAGCATTGATGTAAACCAGCAGAGTAAGCAGTGGAAACAGATGAGAAAGATATCAAATTATAACCTACATCACTAACACCACCAAGACGTGTACACCACCAAGACGTGTACACCACCAAGACGTGCACACCACCAAGACGTGCACACCACCAAGACGTGCACACCACCAAGACGTGCACACCACCAAGATGTGTACACCACCAAGACGTGTACACCACCAAGACGTGTACACCACTAAGACGTGTACACCACCAAGACGTGTACACCACTAAGACGTGTACACCACCAAGACGTGTACACCACCAAGACCTCTCAATTCTTGGAATGGGCTTTTTGGGACCTTGACTAGTACGAAGGTAAAACTTCCGCTTCTAAAATAATCTACCTACAGCTTGATGTCTATACTCATATTGAACTACTGGTGACATGTTTCGCTCTCTGAAGCAAATCTGAAGAACTTTTGAAGAAATCTATTAAACAGAATGAAGTCCAGCAGACGATAGCAGTAATAGGCTTACCTGCAATACTGTGGATAACTTAAAACGTAGCATTTGTCAACAATACAAGCTACACTATTATCATCTCTGTGCCTGGATGCCAGGACCTCCATCTGAATATGAGAATGAAAGCATACAGAATATAGTCTATGATTAGCAGCAGCATATAAGTCTGGAAGTCCCTTTCGCGCGGCCTGCCGTCCAACTATAGAGAAACTATAGATTGTACAGGTCTGTTGACAGTCCTTCATGATACAGTAATCAAATGCAAATTTCGCATAAGGTTGCATTAGAATTACATTCCTTTTTACCGTTGCGAATTCAAAAAGTTTTAGGGTACGCCACAAATCAGACCTAATAACTGAAAATTCCTAACATCCCTGAAAGCTTTGCCAGTAAAAAATAAAACGGAAACGGTTTGCATTTAGAGGACGGGTTGTGTTTGGATGTGCTAACGTAGGAACCAATAATTTCGGATGTTAAATTTTCGGGTATCGACTTGAATCGTAGTTATAATGTATTTCCTTTGATATTGCATAACGCTTTAGTTCATGCTACAAATTTACAGTACATTGAAAGTTTCTAATGAAAATAGTATCAAACGAAAGCTTCTGCGGCTAAAAAACCTATATTATGATACCACCTGCTGGTGCATCATGCTCGGATGTCAACATCTAGGAATAACCAAAAGATGGACTGCTTTAATAGATAGCAATACATTTAAGCGCATCAGTGGAAAGCCAGAGTAAGTAATCAGTTCTTACAGTGGCCAGCAAAAATTGTAATTCATTCTCCTTACATTTTCCAGGTGCTTCCTACAAGACTTCCTAAATTTCCAGAATAGTCAAACAACCAAACGAAATGGCAGCAAAAATGTCAGGATAGTCAACAGCAGTCAACCAAAACATAAAAGAGTAGAAAACCGTGAAAAAATTCTTAGTGTAGAAAATGTTTCAGGAAATTCAAAAAGAAATCCCTAACTTTTCCAAAAAGTTTAGGGCCTTGAATCTTGAACCCTTTGTAAGGACTTCCCATAGTTTACAAGATTTTCCAGGAATGCTGGCTACCCTGTCTTAAGAGGTGAGGGTGAGTTAGACAGGAAAGACACCCTTCTTTCTTGCAAGTAAGGAATTCTGCAAAAACGACATAAAACGTTTTAGACATCAGGCCAGAGACCTCGGACTCATACCATCCAGTCCGTTTAAGAAAAAGGACGTTTGGTTCCCTATCTCTAGAATCCATATTGCTGACCAGGATAAAATATATTTCATGCATTTCTGCCTGACTCCTTCAAACGATTGTCAAACTCAAGTCTACTCAAGAAGCTATTACGCTTAAATCCTACGATCTATTGTTAATTTACAATGACAAAATCTGAAATACGAACGAAGAGGAAGCATAAGAAGATCGGTTGCCAGCGAATAATTCACGCTAACAAATTTTCTGCTGGCATTGCATCTCTTCAGTCGGTGCGGATTGTATCTGGGTATGTCTTGCTTGAACATAGGTAAACTGGTTTCTATACTGAAACTTACCTCTCCGTGAAAATTTGCAATTCTGCCAATTTCAGTTTGTTCCGGACGATAATACCAGAACACGGAAATAGTCATATCACTGACGCTGTCACCTAGCGGGCATACAAGGAAATTAGCATTAAATACCGGTAGATAGAAAAACGTTTAATATGGCACTGGAAAACAACAGCACAATGGACACAATGGGTTTACACAATCCAAGTATAATCTGAACAGTGTGATTCGACTCTACATACTTTGTTTTGCAGCTTCGCCCGATTCTGTCAACCCTATTCTATCAGGTCTTTTTTATAATAGGTTCGCGCTGGATCCGTAGAGGATTGAAAAGTTTTGGCACAATTACGTAACTTCGCAATCGCAAGTTCCCTGGCACTGAATTTTAGCTAACTTTTAGTACCACCTTTGTCTATTAAAATAGCGAAAGGGTTTGGTTTTCGTTGGTATAGTTCATTAGACACGGAAGTCTTCGTATACTAAAGTCGATGCTCAATAACGGTCAGCGTGACGCTTCAGTATCTTAAATTCAGTCATTTTCTTAAAACAGACTGTTGGAAATCAAATGTCTGTGTTAACTAGAGACACCCTGATTACAGTATCATTTGGTTCTCAATTTAAAAAGCTTCCCCTTACACGAGCGATTTAACCCAGAAAATAGCCGCCTCTAGTTGCGTTCTTTTTGCTCAGGTTTCGAGCACACCACTATTTTTCAAAACGGAAATTAAAAGGTGGGCTAATACGATATTCTCTATCATGATGCTACAAGTAAAAGTTATGAAGAATCGAAGGAAACGACAGACAAACGTCTGCTAGGGAGCTTCCCACGAGTCAAGTGGTTCTTAGAGCCTGTGGCTTAAGGGCGCGGTACATATAGTTTAACCTATATCTTCGGGTGGCTTACAGCACTGATATGGGATGATAATAGCGTAAATAATAAGTTCCATCAGATAACAAATTCTAATGATAGGTTGTTGGTTACACTACATAAACCAAATCGACTCTCATCCATGTAAAGGTCCTCCTAATCAAAATTAAGTGGACTTAAAATCATTCACGGCGTTGTAAACATGGGCGGATATTGCAAACAATGCTGGAACGGTGTTGCAGTAGACACGGAAAGGTAATACACCCGTAAATATCCTCCTAACATTTCGATACTATCATTGGTAAAATACTAAAAGCAACAACACCCTCAAGACCAAAACAAAGTGTGTCACGTAAGACTAGTGGAAATGAGCGGATCGACCTTCTGATTAGGCAACATGTTCCAAGGTTTTCTCTTCTGTATAAATATATTCGGTACTGTTGTCTCTGTGCAGCTGCCTGAACCTCAATCTATCAAAACTTTACATTTTTGTATCAATATCCCGCAACTAACTCTAGTGGAACTGTATCTATATGCTAAGACATGAATGGGCCATCCACTACCCAAAAGAGAAGAAGACATCCACAACCCAAAAGAGAAGAAGGCATCCACAACCCAAAAGAGAAGAAGGCATCCACAACCCAAAAGAGAAGAAGGCATCCACAACCCAAAAGAGAAGAAG
>JAAAKL020001383.1:13256-26232 GCA_010016065.2 Carybdea cf. marsupialis auct. non (Linnaeus, 1758)
GCATCCACAACCCAAAAAAAAAGAAGGCATCCACAACCCAAAAGAGAAGAAGGCATCCACAACCCAAAGAGAAGAAGGCATCCATTAAACTCTTACTTGCATGGAACACGTACTGGCATCATAGAGCATGTCAAATGACGACTTCCAATGATCTTCTGACACTGAAGACGTACCCTCAATCCTTGATGAGCTGAAGTTACCTTTGTGGCATGTGATCGAGTTTGACAAGCGATCTTACGACCATTTTCTTGTCCAGCACATTCTGCCTATTAACCCCATATCGATTTATCTCCAAGATACGACCACCCCGGAAATCACTTGTACAGCCGCCTGAAATGGCCAAAAATGCATTGCAGGCCTGATAATAATGGCAGCCTCCATGAGTGACTCTAATCTTTCCGGTCAGCTAAGTCATCACAAGACCGGGGAAACATGACTTTGAGCATACCCTATGTCAAAAAAATTGTTGGGGGAGTAAAATACAATAGAAAGTTTTGCTTTCCTAACTTCGGAACCTAGTAGAAAAGTTCCTGGTTATATGCCGTAATGAGAATTCGATGCCTGACTAATCCTTGTGTTACGACCATCTCAAAGCGTTACGGGGGTGGTCATAATGGCAGGTCTCCATTCTAGTATATTGTATGAATGACGTACATATAAGTTGTTATTAAAAAAATATGTTCCTTGGTGTGTCTCGCTCACCATTATCTTCTTCCCAAATGGCCGCAACACGAGCAACGAATGGGATGTCCTTCTTCTTGGTCCCAGACTTCAAGAGAACGGAATCTCGTACATTGATAACTTCATTGTTTCTACGCATTGACGTGTAGTAGCGCCGAAGTACAATATGATCATCCTGAAGAAATTGAAATCACACGAGGTAGTTTACGTACTACTATGGATGGGTGCATCCAGATACATCAACATAACATAAACAGAACTGGCGGGATTGTGGTAGACGCTTGGGCACAAGCCTAGGATTTTGCAAAGTTACATGGCCATAGTTGGTATACTGCCAGCCACATTGTACTTGCTTTGATTTTAACAATACAATAACATTCAAGACTAGCATCCTAAGGGAAGTATATAGAAAGGAAATTTATAGAAATAGTTTTTAAAATTTTTGAAGTTTAAATTACATGATAAATTTAGTAATTCCTTTTTGAGGTATAATGTTTCAAGGCATTTGTCTTTCACACTATTGCAAACGTTTGAATCCTTCCATATCAGTGTCATCAAATAAAATTTCATCCCACTATGTTATTTAAATGACAGTAATCATTTGGGCACACGTCAACCGCAGTTTATATTTCTGAACAAAGAGAAGAGCTGGATGATCACGCCCACCGGTGGAACAATGAAAGCTAACGTTGTAAAATAGAGTTACGTAGCTTAGTTGGTGGAGCACAAGCCACCTATGCGTAGGCTTTAATCCTCCTGACGACATCGAATCTAAATCTTTTGAAAACTGGTATCGGTTCACGTCTAATTCAGCAACTGAGTCGTTGCAAAAACTCGAGATCTAAACTCCTAACATTTCTGATTGATAAAAAATGGAAACTAACAGGGCATCAAGCTCGAAGTCAGGTGACAGATCATTATAACCGCTGGAACTCATGGGGTACTTCCTAAGAATGCTATCTTTCTTTTCCAAGTAGCACGATGCACATGATGTGCTTGGTACTGAGCCAGAGGGCAAACTGTTAAGAACATTTTAAGAGCTGTGTATGGAATTCACACGTAAAGAAAATACAACAAAATATAAAAGTCCACATATAAGCACCTCCCTCCGCCTGCAATTCCCCTAAATGCATTATCTCTTAAAAACCCTCACTGAATGTACGGCAATCTAAGGTAGAGAAGCCGAACATGATGGTTGTGAAGCTAAGAACCAAATTGAAACTAAACATGACTGATACAGTTGAGCGTCAAAAATAGCTAAACAAAATAATGATTGACAAAAAAGTAGGGCCTTACAGTTGTTAGTGAACTTACAATGGCCTCGCGTGAAAGAACGAAGTGAAAATAGAAGATAGAAAGTACATTGTTCTAGACTGCATCCCACATTCTTAACACAAAACGCGAGACTTCTTAACAGCAATACGGTAATCTTTCCTTGTACTACCAAGGTTCTGTGGACAATTTCGACTGTAGACCTTACAAGTTGAATGCTTTGCATTTCGATATTTATGTGCAATACTCTGTGTGCATCGACTAAATCTTTGGTTAAAACCCGACTAATCGCATTTTATGGAAACCATCTTATCAAGAAAGCCACTGTAAACAACAGCGAGCCAAAGTAATCCCTCTACAATAACTATGGGTTCTGATAAATAATGTCTGATAATCCTTGCGCAGTCGTTCTGACTCTCATAATGCGTCTACACGATGCCTTTGTCTTCTCCTGGCCTTATAAATTACGTCCTCGCATCATCCTCGCATCTTTAGAGGTATCTGTGAACTTAGAGTATGTACGCAAATGTTCCATATACAGCCTTTTCTATATAAACATGCAGCGCAATCGATCGGAACCACAGTGTCCTTAGGGATTTTTCTAATTCAGTCTGGGTGTACTTTTATACCATGAGTGTGTACGACAACGCCAAAACCATAAAAAAGCAGGACAAACGATAGTAAAGTCTATTATGTAAAACCATACTTTCATGTTGTGTGGTAATGTACCAACTCCTTTCGCGCATTCATGCACGCAACGTACTGGAAATGACCGTTCAGAAATAGCATTTTTCTTTTGTGTCCGTATCAAGACGAGGCTAAAATTTTCGCATAGAATATGCCTAAGTAAGTTGATAATCCAGGAAGTCATGTTATTATACTATACATTAGATCATTTTACTATATATTTTTATATTATTATACTATATATTGTTACATTATTATTCTGGAAATTATTATATTATTATACTATATTATTATATCATTATACTATATATTATATTATTTTACTATCTATTATTATATTATTATACTGGATATTGCCTCTACATCTCGGTGTCTGCCTTCACGTAGCTTGAGTAACAACCAACCGGGTTGTAAATATATACATTTGTGGCTCCGCGTGTGTACAGAATGATAATCAAGGGATCCTTTTCAAACGTGTACATATGTGTGTGCGTGTGGGTGCAATTCTTTGACTGCGTGAGCGTCTATCTGTCCGTGTCTGTCAGGGTATGAATGTGCGTATGTGTCAACATTTATGTGTGTGATTAAACTTACTGTGTTTCTATAAAAAAGTTGGTTGCTAAATGTTAAAATGTCCTCGCGTGCGTGTTTATCTACGGACATGATGTGTGTCTACATGTTGCATACTACAGTACATGGGCATGTCTACTTGTGTCCGTATCCAATGATGTTTCCCTGTGTTTCGTCATATACGTGTATCTATATGCGATTCTGCAGCCAACTATGAGTTTTTACTTAATTACCAGTGCATCTGAAGGTGTTATTGAATGCATGTATGATCTCTGATCAATACAAATTTTAGATGAGGCTCAGAGTTGTTGAAATTGCTCCCTTTTATCACCTCATCTGTTGCTTAGTTGTTGCTTGACGACTAGCTATGTGGGAAGACCAAATTTGTCTACTTCTTCTGTACACTATTATAACAAACCAACTCTTTAAGTAGCCTTAACATGCCCCTTTTAACAATTTTTTTTGGCTCTTTTTCCTGCTTTTCTAGCCTTCTTGTTTGGTTGATATCTGGGCAAAATCACTTCTCGCTGAGCTATTACTTAAGAATTACTTCGCTTTTCTCAAGATATGGACCTGATGCTTCTATAACACGCTGATTTTACAAAGTGTTTATTTTCTCCTTTTCATCCCTTTACCCGTTAAGGCTTCTGCTAAAGCAGACTTTTATATCTAAGATTCCGTAACTCATACCTATCCCAAAACAATCAATCCGGTAATAATACCTTCAAATCTTTGTAAGCCGTTTGCTCGTACATAGTTAACCCTCATCTTTATGATAAATCAGCGTATCCAGCCCCTTTGGAGATCCTATCACTAACAAATATTCCTTAACTAGGTCTCATACTTACATTTAATGCTTTCTCTTTCGTAAATCAAAACACCTGATCCTAATCTGGATATACTGCCCGTAGAAACCACACCGTGGGTGTAATCTGATTTCTCGACAGCTGATCCATCTAACAATGTTCAAGTCCATATGCAAACTATAAATTAGCCTCTTCTGGTGCCGTAAAGTTTCATTTAAGCGCCCCAGGCAATCATTAAAGTGTGGCAGCAGGGTATTAATCCAAGTGGGGAACTTGTTTACGAGATTCCCTTCTAACATTTATGATTTCTATGATGATTATTGTGATATGTAATTCTGTTAATCTTGACAGAAAAACAAGGTAGGAAAGTATTTTCGAGTACGGCGAATTATGGTCCTCCTCTAGACCTGTACCTTAAGGTCTTCATCTGCCGTTTTGCAACATGTCCTCAGGCATTCATAGTATGCACGCTCGATGTTAGGTGGGATTTTACTTCCAGGGTAACCACTCCATTTTTCCTCAACTGGAAATCTTAGGGAGAGTGGGTGAAACGTTTTGATCAACTGGGAACCGAATGACATAGAATTTACGTGGAGGGAAAACCAGGAGTACATCGTTTGATTAAACAGCAACTGCTACAATTTTGGCAAAACGCAATTAAGAATAAAAGCAGACAAATCTTCCGTACTAGTGAAGCAATGCGCTGCCGCACCAACATGAAATCATAAAATAAAAATAACACGAGCAACCTCTATCAGCAGATAAGGCATTTTGTTCCTTTCGATATTGTAGTTGTTCAAGAAAATATAGCGGTAGCGCGACTGTGAGCTGTAAGAAGGTATCTTCACTCAAAGTATGACCAAGGTAAGCAGTTACAACCGAGAAGAAAGAAACAAACAAAGTTGGGGGGGATTTACGTAAAAAACAGTGATGTGAAATATGTCCTATTTCAGTCAGTCATGATACTGTCTTGCTACATTTAAGTCACATTTGTTTCTATGGTCGTTTGTCAGTTAAGTCAAGACAATCAAACGAAGAAAAGCAAACAACTGTGTTGCGGTATCCAGTTAGCTCCCTGAAGGATCCAGTATAAGTCTTCTGGAGGAACCACAGTGCACGATTTCGGCCCCTCTTCCTCGATCCTGCAGCACTGTAGCGGGGCCCCTCCATTGAAGGAGGCTTCATTTATTGGTGCTGACTATTAATAGCAGTCACTTGTAAAAATGTACAGATAACCTCCTTTTGAAACGGAGTGGTGGAACATTTTCTTGGGTTACAATTGTTCTCATATCATACGAAATGGGCAAAATTGGAATGGAGAAAAAATTTGCAAAGCAGTACAAGTAAAAGGAAAACCAGTAGCTGGTAAATATGCTTGAGCGATCGAGCAGCATCTGCTTCAAAATCCGATATGAACTAATACCTATCAAGAGGATTCGCCTTAGGTATGCGGAAGGAAAGTGATGACGTCACAAATCAAAAGTTTTGGAACTAGTGAGATTGTACTCCAGATATCTGGAGTAGGCTGTTTCGCAAAATACCAGACCTGTAGTGTATATAGTGTTTAAACTACAGGCGTTGAAATTTATGATTTTTCTGGTCAAAACTCTGATGATATTCCCTGGTTCCTTTCCTTAGGAACCAGCATCAAATTATAACGTTTTGTTAGAGAGATTTAAACCTTTGAAAACTGATATCCCCATGTTGAGCAATGGTGAATATTCTGGCAAATAGCGCCAACCCCGGGGCGAAGAAATACAGGGGGGAAAAAAAGCTTTCGAAGGAAAAATATAATAGCCCTTTTTCTACAGCCTCGTATTTCTTCCCTGATTTTTCAGTATTTCTTTCCCCTTCTTACATTAGAAAACGGTTACTTCAGAGCCCTACACCAAATTTTTCTGGCGCTTCGCGCTAACTAGGGTCTCTCAGTTTTCTAATCTGACACATTTAGTTTTCTCTTGCCAAAATAGTTGCAAACTTTTCCCTACCTATCGCTTTACATATTGAGTAGAGAAAGCGATGTGCAGTGTTTACCAATGCAGTAAATATAGGTCATAATGGAAAGGGTGCGACAAAAAAGTGTTACTTACTGCTCAGGAAGGATGTCAAGAAAAATGGGGTAGTGTTATAGCATATGTAATACATCTTTCTGATGAAAGAGCATAACACTATATATTACGCAAATCTTAATTATTGCTTGTTGTTACACAGTAACCATGTTTACAAAACCTGATTTGGGAAATCGAGTAAACAAATGTTGATAAAGCGCAACCTCAACATACAGATCAACAATTTCAAAGAGCATTTAGGACATAAATCAGTTGGTACAAAGGAGGTTGACTTAACAAGAAAACGGCTAAAAACATTAAGCTAGGGGGTTACCCCATGGTTACCCCGCGGTAACTGCTCAATCCACCCCCTCCATATTAACATATCCTTGCAAGCCAAAACTGGGAAGAAATAAGAGTTGCCTGAGGAAGGGGTGGGAAGAAATAAGACTTTTAAGCCAGAATATTCACCAATGATGTTAGGAAAGTGAAACCATCTCAATTATGGCCATTTACGTTCTTATCAATAGGGCAACATGAAAATTGAGTATATTTTTCCATAATTCAAATATTTTTCAAAATGGTGACGTCACACTTTTACTCCGCATTAGGAACAGCAATTTCTCCTCTTTAACTTGCCGATCTGGTAGTTGCACTCATCAAAATACAAAAGCCGGTCCTTGTCGACAAAATGAATAACACTATGTGTAAGTAGTTCAGAAAAAGCTAATTCTAAGAGATCATATTAACAATGTCTGAAAACCGCTCTTGGACATGAGTTTTGAAGACATACAGGATGCATACTTCAGTAAACTTCAGTTTCAAGACAGACTAGGATTGGCGTCCAATTGCTTCCATACACAGGTAGTTTATGTGAGCCACAGCTGCATCCTGAGTGTATAGTAATGCCAATGGCTCAAATGGCCAATTTCTGGCATGAAGATCCTCGCCAAGTGTTATGGGGGCTGTTGTGGCTGTCCAATTATCATATTGGACGAAATATAATGAGTTCTGAAAATATGAAGTGGACTGCAGATGAAGATACCGCATGTCGGAGACACGAAGCTTATCTCTAAAGTAAGATCTTGATCGTACATACATGTGCAATTTAGTATCAGTCCATCGTAGTGTATTTGGGCTCGTTGATTACAGTGTGATAGGATCAAAGATTAACCGGTGTGATAGTTCCATTTATGCCATCTTCTGCCCCGCTAAATATTGTCCAGAAGCTAACCGGCCTACAAAACTGCCCCCGCAATAACATGTCTTCCTGAAACCGCCGTCCATCATTAAAACAATAGCACGGACAGGCAAAATAAAAGGAGACGTGGGTAGAAATAAAACCCAAGCATGTGTTACTTTCGCATTGTACAATAAAGGACAATTCAGTCCTGGCTAGGTTACGTTGGATTAACTCTTTGTCTCCCTGCTGTAAAGCAGATTCAAATTAACTGCAATGAACTAAAAGGCTTTTTCAGGAGGTAACGGAAGCAACATTAGTTATAAGTTAAAGCTTATCCCAGTGGTCCATAACATGTAAACGAATGAAGATTCCGCGAGAATTACCCCCTTAGAAGCATGACAAATTCTTACTTGGACCTATTGTGTAATATGGTAACACCTGAATGCAAAGGGCTCATGATCTAAAAACCACATCAATTATTTATCTCTTCATTATGCATCAGTAATTTGGCCATTGCCATAAAAGTAGTAGTAAAAGTACCTAAAGAGGAATAATTCCAAAAAGATAAAAAAGCGTCTATATTGTGATGTCAAATAAATTGGATATGCACATAACTAAACGTTTCTTACATATTCAAATGGCTTCTCTATAGGTTCTCCATCGAACATCCAACCATTCACCATCTGTTAAAAAACAATGTTTGCATGTTTGCTTTCAGTACTAGGTAGACAGACAAGATTACCATCAGAGTGGTCAGCCTTCTTACACTGGGGGCGGCAAATTTTTATAAAGAAAACACACACCCTGTCTCGAAACGACTAAAACTTATAAAATTGCAGCCACAATTATGTCTAACTCTATCTAACAAAGGCCTAAACAATACCATGTCATTCCTTGCATTCACCTCTGATCCAGTTCTCCCTTCCAACACAAACATGCCAAAATGACAAGATTCGTTACTTCAAACTACCCAAAACGTCCTTCGAACAAACCACAATTTTAATTTCAAATTTGGAAAAATACGGGATTGACCTTTATGAGAAATGGGGGGCTGTCAAGATGGTGCCTTTCAGCCACCTTAAATTAACGGCCCCCAAATCGGTAGCCATGCTTTACGTAAACCAGAAGTCACCCTGACAGCGATCACACACAGGCCTCCGTACTTTTCTCCTTATCTATCTCTGATCTTCACTAACTCCTTCTACTCGGTTTCTCTTATCTTGACCAATTCGGCGTTCATATTAAATATACAAAAATTACCTATGCTTAAAAAAAATTCGTCAAGTAATCTACTCTAAATAATCACAACGTCATACAATTTCTTGCTGATTTATCGGTTTCGCTTGAGCTGCATTTGATCGAGGGACTTCCCCTTATGTACAGACAAAGGAATTGCATAGTCCAATATCAGGGCTTGCTTCCGAAATAGTTAATCACGACATTTGGGTCTGACAGGGGCATATCACCTTGTTGGTTTTTATAGCCATTTTAATCATCACCATCATCGTCTTATTACAGGTGTCATTTTCACGATTATCCGTCGCCTTATCTGTTAGTAAACCAATTGAGTTTTCTTCCTTTTTAATCAGCAAATATATATCCGGTGATGTTGTCAGTAATATCTTGACGGAACAGTAATAAATTAAAAAGAACTGAAAGTTTTCCTCTTTTAACAGAGATGCAGAGACTTGTTGTTTGTCATTCACATATACATATTATTCCCTCTAGCAAAAGGCAACATCTTACATCACCGACATTTTGTTTATTCCGACAAGGTACTCGATCAGGACCTTCTGACTTTTTGAAAACACATCCCCTGTAGGAATCTGTTAGGGTGGTTCACAATTGTCGTCAAACGCCAAGAGGATAGGCCGTCTTAATACAGTTGACTAAAACTAACAGAAAACTTAGGGGTGGGGTCTTTGGAAAGCTGACTTCAACTAGACATCAAAGTAAAGAAATGAAACAATGTTTTAAATATGATTAAAGTCCTGATTTGGGGATGATTATACCACAACACCTTCTTCATGGCTCTCACAGTGGCATGGACGTAGGAAAGTGGTGGGCACTTTGGGCAAGGTACCCCCAAGATTTTGCAATAAGCTAAAAGTGTCCTTTTAGTCACTCTTATATCCAACACGTAGTATAGTGTTTTGTAAGTGAAAAAGTGTCCTTTGAATGTTGTGCCCCCCTAAGTTTTAGATGCTTCCTACGTCCCTCCACAGTGGTCAATCCATTTCTATGCGTCAGTGTCATTTGCATGAGAAAAGTCTCGATTATGAGATGAAGAGGGTGTTTTTCTGAAGACGACTTAAACACATGCTACGAAGAAATTCGAATCATCACGTTACATTTGAAATTTTTAGAATATTTTACTGATATCTTAATTTGTAGCTACCGAAGATATTCTAATTATTAAATTTTGTACGAACTTTTGTCTGGATCGTACGATAGACATCGTACTCACGGTTCACCTAATGAGACGACGGGCTTTTCTAGCCGTAAAAGATTTCAGCTGTTTCCCATTCGTCGACTCCTTTGTTGTGTGGTAGATACTGGAGTGTGAATCTGTTACAGGAAATCGTTAATCGATGCCTGGTGATGATACTTGGGAATAAGGTCATCAGATTAACGAGGTTTCGATATGAATTAAACAACAATTTCACAGAGGCTTGTTCAATAGTTCTCTCCAGTTAAATAAACTTTAAAAATAGCTTTTTCTCTTTTTCCCCAGTTTCTTTTCATATACCTTTTATAAAATAAGTTGGATGAAAAATTTGCAGTCGTCTTATTGGCAAGATGAACTTCCTTATTACGTAGGTCTCGCGAAATATATCATTAAATGGGCTGAGATCAGCAGCATATGTTAACGTCAACGGAAGGGGAATGGTATTGAAAACTGGTTATGACTGGCAAGGTGGGAGGGGCTTGCTTAGAAAAATCCACCGTATTCACTAACGACAGATGTGAACGATCACTTAAGTTCCAACGAGAAAACTAGTCCACAAACTACCCCAATCCTTATTACATCTTTTTGTTTCCCGTAAGATAACGTAGGGCACTTAATATTGCACAAATAATACCATAAAAGAAAACATACCTTGGGCGAAGAAGGAACAGCTCTTTTGCTACCGACCAATTTTTCCACAGTACTCGGCAGATTTTTAAGATGGAGGGCTTTATAGTTCATAGGAAGGTGCCCTTTTGCCTTATTTGATGAACTGAAGTTCGAGGTAGACGTTGCTGCGTAGTTGATCTTGGGTATTTTTAATGGAGCTCCTGTCTGCTTCTCAACAAGTGGAACCCTTGGTTTATGCTGATACATGAAATTGTTCTGCAAAAAGGAGGAGTAAGGCTGATCTAGAATGACCATAGCATTCATCATTGCCACTGCATTCAAATTTGCCATCCGTTTATTCCTACTCAAATCCAAATGTTCAGTACCAGCACCACTTAAGTCTTTCATATCCGTATGTGACAGAATATGCCTTTTAGTAAATGGTATTGCTATTGCATGAAGGTCCGTCTTCGTAAAAATGGAACTCTTTAGGGGAACATCAACGGCAGGAGAACTTATACGAGGTGGTATGCGTGTGTAAACCTTCCTGGGATATGGTGATGTCCCAGAATCGCCATCAACAAAATTCGAACTTTTGCTCTTCCCACATCTGCAAGTCCTCTGTCGCATATCATTCCCGCCTTTGTACCCATGAAGTAGATAAGAGTCAGTTTGAACTGCTTTATGGTTCACAACAGTTTGTACGGCCTTGTCCTTCTTGGTCACACCTGTAACATCATCGACATACCAAGGACTCGTCGAAGACACATGGTTGTCGCTTATCGGCTTCTCCACCATCGAGGTGTATTTCAAAGTCGACGAAATGTCCGATCCATCATCGAAGTACTTATTATCATCGAAATATCTCATGTTTTCATTTCCAAACATCTCATCCCAGTATTCCTGCCCCTGCCCCCCTTTATGGAACGAAGAGTAATTCATATGAGTCGACAAGCTACTGCATCTTCTCCTACCAGCCTTGCACGCAGCCATATACGAATCATCTCTTTTATCCCTAACTGAATAACTCGACAAAGATTTCCGTTCCCTTCTCTCTGCACGAGAGTTTGAGTACGACGGCATCTTCTTCTCCTTATTCGACTTTTTAACGTCACTGAGTGACTTAACTGTTGCTGGACTATACGAATCTAGAACTGCATTAACCTTGGCTAATGCGTTCAAGCTAGCCATTCTTGGTGTTCGCCTCATCGGCACAAGATCCTCTGGTCTTAAACTAATCTCAACACGTTCAACAAAACCCGACGAGTCCTGAAGTTTCTCTAGGATACCTGTCTTTATCTGTCTTGGCTTTTTTGCCGCAGGTGGTGCGTAAGAGCTAGCATTGCTCCTGTCATCATCAGATTCATCCTCAGTGTCATGTGAAGACTCGTCCCCGGACTTCTCCCCCACCGGCGCATTATAATTCCTGTCGAATTCCGCGTTAGCTTTTCCTACTTGTCCATTAGCATAATTACTTTCTGATTTAGTACTATTCGACTGTTTGTTATATCCCCTCTTCCGTTTCACCCGCCTCCCTCTCTTCTCTCCACTACCATCCTTAGAACCCTTTTCTGATACATTGTCCTCTAAGTCGTCATTATTAGAACATTCCACCCCCTTCGACTCGTCACAATCTTCACTTTTTAAATCAAACGCACAGTTTCTCGAATCTTCGTCAGTTTCATCTTCAAGTATCAGCTCCACAGCGATATCTTCTGAGGCCCTTTCTGCGGCTTTTCTAGTATTTAGATTCCGTAAACCTGCTCGCCTTCCTGTAACAGGAAGAGGCTTTGATTCTTTCTTCGACTCTGAAAACCTCATACTACGAATGGCTCGAGATGGCTGAACATCCTTCGTCCCTGCTCTGCGACTGGCTGAAGTGGCCGGCGAATTTGACTTCCCTCTAGTAACCCTATTCAGTCTCGGAGACTTTCTTGGTTTGTCCACCAATTTCCCTCCGCCGGTTCCCTAAAATTGGAAAAGAAATACCTTAAACTTTCAAGATCAATTCGCTTAACAGTAATGCTTTCACTGATACTACTACTCCCATACTGACCTCTTTGCTCCTATACAGTATAGGAGAGCATTTTGTTTTACGTAAATAATATCCAATAAAAGCACTCATAATCGCTCATAATACTGGACTTCTCACTCCTTCAAGCATCTCTTTCAACTGCTACTCTAAAGTTATAAACAAGTATTCAGACAAAATATCGCTTTCTAGGAATCAATTTCGCATTAAAATTTAAACCAGTAGAAGCCAGATTACAAACGTCTTTTGTTGACTGTCCAGTTTAAATAGCTTAGAAGTACCTAAAATCCCTATACAAACACGAGTACATTTCTATTTTAAGCAAAAAGCGATTTCTAATGTCTACATATATAACTACCATTGACTATCTTCTGAAACTATGAATAAATAAGTGCTCTTAAATTCATTGCTTATTGTATCCATGAGACAAGAACTGTCGCCTGCGTAAATTAGAAAAGAACAGCGATCACAGAAAAACCCTGAACTTTTGCTAAAATATTAAAGCTGTTTCAATGTCAACCTCTTATTACAAAACAAAAAGACTGCATCATCTATTGATTTGAGTTACTATGATCTCAATTTCAAATCACGAGCTGTACTTGTAAGACATCAAAACATCATTCTTCAAATAAAGTTACT
>JAAAKL020001384.1:0-31284 GCA_010016065.2 Carybdea cf. marsupialis auct. non (Linnaeus, 1758)
TACGCATTCTTCACATTATTAAATGAACACTGTAATCTATCTATACATCCCTTCTGTAAAATCCATTTGTTTGTCGTATGTAACTCCGAAGAGTGCGACACGAAAAAGCTTTCAGTTGCAAATGAGTGCGTTATTCATTGCTTTGGGGAAATTTTGTACCACTGCCAACCTTTTCGAGTATCCATAAAAAGTAGGTGATCGACCTTCAATACTCCACATAATTAGATACCCAGATTTTTTCTCATTCAAGATGCCTACAATGGGCGTCGTACTTATTACGAGGAAAAAAATTGGGAGAGAGACTGTCAACTTGGCAGACACCTCTTCTGATGTTGACACAATCTTCCTGCAGCAGATCTGTTTTCCTTCCACTTATTGACCTCTTTAAAGGAAAAACACGTTATACGAAAGTGTGCCAATTCTATATTCTCAACATGCCTGCAATGGGTGTCATACTTACTACGAGGGGAAAAAAATTCGGAGAGAGACTGTCAACTTGGCAGACACTCGTTTTCTATCCATTTATTGACCTCGTTACGAGGAAAAACACGTTCTACGAAAATGTGCCAATTCTATATTCTCAACATGCCTGCAATGAGTGTCATACTTATTACGAGGGAAAAAAATTCGGAGAGAGACTGTCAACGTGGCAGACACCTGTTTTCTATCCATTTATTGACCACGTTACGAGGAAAAACACGTTATACGAAAGTGTGCCAATTCTCAACTCTCAATTACCTATAAATATGGCTGCATTACTATTTTGTCAGTTAGGAAACGGTCTTCCATGCCTCGATTCCTCTTCTATATATTCTCTATTCATTAAGTTATATTCCATTCTTGTCCCGTCGCCTATTAGACCTGTAAATAGCTTTTACCTAGTCATAGTTTATATTGTTTAGACAGTAGTTCTAACATACAAGTAGGTCGTTTGGCGACCATCATTAACAGGATAGAGGGAATAGCAATCATGTCAGCTTGTTGCTAAATTTCATGTAAACAGAAAGGAGTTGAGTGGAAAGAAATTGGCTTTGCGACTGGGAAGTGCCCATTGTGGGGTAATCCAAACTATGCGATGTCCGATTATCGCCTAGTGAACGGACTGTTACTTAAAGTTCAAAATCCTAAAAATTTACAACCATTCAATTGGTTCTCCTTCATCTTACAGTAAGTAATCTTTTGAAAGGGCGCAGGAGTTCAGAGGTTCACAGGTACGTTTAACAGGCTATATGTGCACGTCTTGGTAGAAAACACGACACTAAAAGGAGTTTATTTGTGAGAGCAAAGGTGAGGGATTTGTAGGGAATTTTTTTCTGAGTCTGACGGGCGTATCCCTGTCTTAACAGCTAAAAGTCTTCATTAGTGTTGCACGAGTAGACCAGGCAATTGTTCGGATTCGTCGCCTGTTGCCAAGTCGTTTACTGCTATTTGTTACTTGTTCTCTTCTTCAAGCAGCTTTACCGCATAGGCGTATGCTCTGACAGATAGAACTGCTCTTTCCCCACTTGCGTTATCATTGGAGGGGAGGGGTTCTTATTCAGAAAGTAACGAGAGCGATAGAAAAATCTACGTCATGCTTGACTTCAAAACAAGTTTTCATTAAGGCTGTCTTGAAAGGGAACTACAAAAAATGCTATTGAAAAGCAACGAGTCCCAAAGTCACGGAGTAAGACGCTGAAATAATCAATAGGTTTTAGTTTTAAATTAAGTGAGAATTTCGGGTACCTATCATACAAGATAAATAAAAGCGCGAAATATTGTCTATGGCTCTCAACTTCTCGTCAAGTGAACTGATTGTCAGTTTACATCACGCAGTGCAATACCTGATGAAATGCTCAAGGCTATATGCAATGATCTACTTGGCAGCTTAAAAAATAACAGTTGCCAGACGGTGCCTAAAAGCTTCGGATTGGTCTTTGTGCGACATGTGCGCGAGGGCAGCGCATTGAGTATATTGATAGCAAAGGAGGTTGACAATGAACAGGTTTTACGGAAGAAAGCATGGGCGTTGCCAGCTTGGAGGCCAGGAGCACATACCCCTCCCAAAAGAATAAAAATGTCTACCCAGAAGTAGTCAAAAATAGGCCTGAGGTTCAAAAGAGTGAGATGTTATAGTTTCTATTTTAAAATGTAAATATATGGAAATGATCTCCTGGAATTACGGTATTTATACTTAAAGGTTACATACCACGTATTCTCATAAGTATCACTTCATTATTTAACAAGCTTTCCACACTAGCCCCAAGTCTCAAATTAAACACTTTGTGTAAAGATACTCCTCCTTGCTTTAGAACTTGAAGTAATACATCGGCATGAGAGCATTATCATTTAAAACCCTGCATGAATTATGATGTTTATTACACTATTTGATGTAGTGAAGCGTGTAGCTTTGGTGTCTAAAAGCTTGCTTTGAAACCATCGGCCTGGGTTTGATCCCAGGGATAAGAAGCTTTGAGAACTACTCTCTACCATAGTGGAAGGGGCCAACCAGTCCATGTGAGGGAAATTGGGGAGACGGAAACTCAAGAAATCCGTCGGATGGATTGTACCTGTGTTTCGATAGCCTAGCCTTGTCTCACATTTGCCACTCTGAATATGCTTTAAGAACTGATAAAGGGTACAATTGGCTGTGGTTACCTAAGCCACTTTCACTTTAACATAATAAACAGGTCGCTCAACCGATCGAGGAGATGAGCAATCATACGTCGATATAGACTGAGTATCCATCAGTACAAGATCGACTGTTCTGCGATTGCTCCAGCAAACATGCCAGATAGCAGCAAGCCTCTTGGATCTACGCTCGGAGACTTATGGTATTCTTGTAAAGGATGCGGACTTCCCGATAACTTTGTCTTCCTGCTTGCGTCTCAGATATCCACACAACTATACACTATTTTCCTAAGGGACATCAAAAAACATATGGACGATTTGCAAACGATTGACTAACAACTCCAAGCGTAATCTAAAAGTTTGGCCACCCAGAAGCTTCTAGCCTGAAATATATTTACTCAGTAACATCTTAGCAAATCCCTTTATCACCTTTTCTCAACCTTTCTTTCACGGTACATTTTTCCTATTGATCAACCAAGGTGGGAATTTAATTTCTTCTCTTATTACACAATTAAACAAAGATGGGAGCATAAATGCCAAAACTTTTCCCTCAAAAACAATCAAAATAATCCTCCCTCAGAGCTCATAACTTAAGAGTCCCTTTTTCTCAGTTTTCAACTTTCTTCAACCAACCTCATTTCCTGATATTTTCTTTCAGATTGTCCAATATATTACCCACAAACTTCATATTTCAATTTGCATATCTGGTACAACAAAGGTCTGGTGTATCTAGTCTTCCGAAGTGAACTACATTTCAAATCTTGTTCATTCCATTGGAAATGTTTTATACGTTTTTCTCAAACCGATTGTGTCTGCTAGTTGTCAACATAACATGTAATTTTGTACAAGCAAAATGCACATGGTTCAAATTTATTTTTCTTGATTGCATGGCAGGGTTGGGTTTTCCTCCGATCTCTCCTATTCAAATTGCGGCAATAGTGGAATCTTAGAAACTTTGAAGAATAGGTAAAAGTGGTAATTGATGGAGAACAGATAAAAAGTCGTAAGTTCGTAGATCATGCTGTTATGGTAGTTGCCTCAAAAGAGATCTTTCAAAATGTTGTCAACGAAGATTTGCATGAATGTAAAAGCAAACGGCTCTTTCAGAAGCGTATTCTCCAGCTGTGCTAGGCATGCGCCGCACGCTCATAAATATAGAACCAAAAATATTTGTACTCTCTTCAATTATTTGCTAGTCTTTTTATTACGCCAAACATAGGTGTAGAAATATGTTAATCAAGTTGCTTTTCTCCTCATTTGGTAAATTCTTTGCAAACCTAAAGGCCACTGGATATCCTCATATCACTGTTCTGTCACAAGTCTGTATAGAATAACACGCTAGGTTGCTCTTCTATCCTGAAATCTCTATACAGCTTCTGTTGAGGCAAGGCGTGCTACGACACTCAAAGTCAATGAAAACAATAGAATCATAGGGGGGCAGTACGACTTATGTACAAAAAAATCTGCTGTCAAAAAAAGTCCCAAAGCGTGCTATCGTAAAAGAGCACGCATTGGCTGAAATCAGAAATCGAATGACTTGACCCAGAGGGAGGGGGGATGCATATTCCTTCGCGTAAGGATGGAGCGTCCTTTTATAATGATGTTATTTCTAAGTTTATTGGGAATGATAGGGTATATTTTCAGTGGAGACAGCCTTTCAAAGACAAAACAGTACTACTTTAGATGTACCTAGCATGATGAGGGAATTGTGGCAAAACTATTTTTGTAGCACGCCTGGTCCAAAGTCACACCCTTCGCCACTGGCCTCTTTATGAATTGCAAGCGTAGACGATATGTCGCTATTACAAGCAGATCAATCTTGTTCTTCTTCTTCGTCATCCTTCAGCACCTTCCCATCGTAAGAGGTTATCTCAGTCTTGTAAACTGTTCCACAAACGTTTTTACCCCTACACCTCCTTCAGTGTATATAGATACATTCGGTTTGGCCTCTCTCACTTTTTGTCTGCCACGAAGATCCATCTCCATCACATATCTTTACATCCCATCTCATATCATTCCTAAAACACCTGAGGCTAGGGTCTCATTTACACGTCCATCAATTCAACCTGTGCTCTTCCTCTGATGTTTCCCCCCTAAAAAAACCTTTCTTATTACTCCATATGCATACCTAAGAATTTTCAGTTGTCTTGCTCAAGAAGCTACCTACAATCCTACATAAGACTAGTTAGCTTTGCTAAGATGTGGGCTCCTGCATCCAATGAAAAAGTCCTTCCTTAGTCTTCCACGATTCAGAAATTTGAAATTTATCGCTACATGAATAAGAGGAGCTAAAGGGCTAGCACAGAACTTTTATCGAAAGGTTTATTGACTGTAAAAATGAGGTAGAAATTTATACAATTTTTTATAAGAATGGATAAGTAGTGCGTACAAGTGAAAAACTGTAGATACGGAATATCGTACCCTAGAGAGAGAAATTGGATGTATTTTCAACAGACTTGATTTACGTAGAAATCCTAGGACACAGCAAAAGAGCTGGGTAGTACAAGATATCCTGCAGTTAATGACAGAAAGAAGGAATGCAAAGGATAACAGAGAACAATGCAAGTGACTATACATGATGTACAGAAAAAGATGTAGGAATAGCATTGTGGTGTTTGCATTCATATCTCAATCAAATAGCTACAACGTAATAGCAAGGTATGTACATAATTTAGAACCTTCAAAGGAGCAAGATAAAGTTACCATGGCGGTAATAGAAATTACTAAATAGCTCCATGTCTCAAACATGCATTGTCATTTGTAACAACATGCTACCTACATAAGACACTGGAGTTACTTATCTCCAAATATTTATACTCATCCAGTTAATTTACACGTGTAAACTGTTCGACTTCAAATGATGCTGATTTTATGGATAGATAATTAACTAGCACACGTCTCTCTTAAATGAGGTCCTCAAAATATTTAACAGAACACCACTAATGGCCAATTCATATTTACAACAAAAAGCCACGAAAAT
Organism: Carybdea cf. marsupialis auct. non (Linnaeus, 1758); assembly: GCA_010016065.2. Classification (NCBI taxonomy): domain Eukaryota; kingdom Metazoa; phylum Cnidaria; class Cubozoa; order Carybdeida; family Carybdeidae; genus Carybdea; species Carybdea cf. marsupialis auct. non (Linnaeus, 1758). The sequence goes on from JAAAKL020001384.1 coordinate 5,591, forward strand.
ATCCCATGTCAGGGAGCAAACCGTGCAATGAGAAAACTTACTTCAGTCATAAATGTTGCAGCTGATATCACTCACTATCGACTCTTCTCTTCCAGCTGACGTAGAAATTGCGTTCATTGGAGTACGCACAAGTTTGTTATCCTATTACCACATCATGAAATGTACAGTTTGTGGAGTCAGCACTAAAAATGACCATGCACAGGAAAGCAAATCCGATGAGTTTGTTCTCAGTTTTGAAATGTTAAGGAAGGGCTTATCGTTAAACCGTCAATTCTTCATTTTAATTCAGAAAATCTCCTGCATTTCCAAAGCTCCCTTTTCAATAGGTTCCATGCAGCAACGAAGAAAATTAAGCCTTTGCTATTGTCTAAGAGTCTTTAAACTACAATGTTTACTTGGATTTTTATATGTTTTGTCTCTCAAGCATCATGCGTGAAAGCATGTACATGCTGTACTCTAATGAGTGACGAATTCACACCTAAAAATAGTCAGAGAAGGAGTTTTAAGTAAGTACTTTGATAGATTTTTATTCATCTCTTTTCCGCTAGTAGGTGAGGACATTTTTAGCTTCCAGACACTGGCATCATTCTCTGACGCCTTCGTTTCTTTCTCACATACAGCAAAGTACGGGGGTACAATCGCGTTTGACAGTTAAAATTTGATAGAACTAAACAAGAACTTTGCTCCCTCATCTGCGAATGTGAAGTAGAAAACCATATTTCGAGAGATAGGGCAGAAGGGGGAGTGCATGCATGAATAGCACGAATAGAAAGCATAAATAGATTGTCATCCAAAAAAGAAAAAATAACCCATTCCTGGTAGTGGCTTCGACCTTGATCAGGGTGAAAACGATAGAAAAAGCTAAATAAATATAGACACAGAATAAAAGGAGAAGACATGCTCATGGATAAGATTATGGAGCTTCCACAAGAAATAAATGAGGCTTATCTTGGTTTCCGTGTGTACATATACAAATGTGGAGGTTTGGAAGTCGATATAAAATTGAAGAGAGAAGACGAAAAAGATCGGCGCACTGGGACATCGCCAAGGACTGAATGAATGCAACGAGCATTGACAGCTATGAAAACAATGAAAGAGAAACGATATCGGTAGCTATAGTTGCCAGCGCCATTCGACAATTAACATGATTGAGAGATCAATTGACTGAGTGATTGAGTGAAATGTCACATCCATTAGCACTTAGAAGTTGACCTTTAATTTACAGAAACTTCATAGCAAAGCTATCAATGTTGATTATTAGTCAATTTAAAAAATGTTTTTCCCCCACTCACGCAATCACACACTCACATACATTTACAGATTTTATTTATAGTCATGAAGTTCCTTCGAGCCTCCTAAGTTCTTATTTCAATGATATAAGTAGGCATTTTCATGTTTTAAAAAATAGAGCCATTAGTTTGCAGTCTTCTCTTGTACCAAACCAAGGGTTCCAAAATAAAATTTAAATGAAAAGCATCATGAAATTATCATAACATGGAAGAAGCCCTGTCCTTTACAGTAATTCAAAGTCTATTCTGCTAGTGGTTTTCTTTTTTGTAACTGTAAATGGCTTACATTTTTCAGTTTTACTCCATATGTTCGATGTGTAAACTACTGATAAAGAAAGTTTAAAAAGTTAAATATAAGCATGATAATTGTGGCTTCGTTGCAGAATTTTCAATTTTTGTTGGACATTAACTCCTTAAGAAAGAAAAGACAACACCGCTATCAACAAGCATATAAAATCCTAGGGCCTGTAGGCAAAGATATAATGCAAGGTGGATATAAACTGGAGAACAAATAGAGACAGACAAGAATCACTCTTCTAATCAACCTATGAATCGACATTCCAATTACGTAAAGACTCCATATCTGTTCCTTCTAATCAAGGAGGCAAAGAGTCCTCCAATGCCTGCACACAAAAGAACAACAAATAAATGAATACTCACATTTTCTTTTACTAAAGGGATGGAGTTTCTGATGTGTCCAAACATATGTAGCGCTATCAATATCCCATAAATCTTAGATTTAAAACATAAAATTATACATAGTCTTCAAAAAAGTTCATAGTCAGATTTTTGAGACTTACCAGCCTTATCTCTCTAGAAAGACAAATCAGTGATACTTGCTATTTTTGCACATCAACCATACGCCCCCTTCCTCCACTCCAACTAACGTACAACAAGAGCCTTCTCAAGTGAAACTACAGAATATTAAAGTGAAACTAGAGCCTACTAAAGTGATCGAAGAGCATACTTAAGAAAGATTGGAGCATAGTAAAGTGAAAAAAAGCACGCTAACATGAAACAAGAGCCTACTAAATTGAAACAAGAGCACGCCAACGTGAAACAAGAGCATACTTAAGTGGAAAAAGAACAAAGGTACGTAAAACAAGAGAATACTAACGTAAAATAAGAGCGAATATAAGTGAAGCACCAGAATACTAATCTGAAACAAGAGCATCCTAAAGTGAAACATCAGCATTCTTAAGTGAAACTCGAGAAATCGAAAATGAAACAACAGCATGCATAAGTGAAACAAGAGGATACTAAAGTGAAATAACAGCATCCTAAAGTGAAACAATAGCATGCTTAAGAAAAACTTGAGCATAATAGAGTGAAACAACAGCATGCTCAAGCGAAACACGAGCAATCGAAAGTGAAACAACAGCATGAATAAGTGAAACAACAGCCATCTAATGTGAAACAAGAGCATACTGATGTAAAGAAAGAGCATACTAAAGTGAAACAAGAGCATGTTAAAGGGGGAAAATAGCACACGAAAGTGAAATAACAGCATTCTAGAGCATAGTGAGAATACAACATACGTAAGTGAAAAAAGAGCATTTTAAAGCGAAACAACATTATGCCAAAGTGGAAGATTACCATACTAAAGAGAACGTATAGCATAATAAGGTGAAAAAAAGCATTCCAATCTGAGACAAGAGCATACTAAAGTGAAACAACAGCACATTATAGTGAATCAACAGCATACTAACGTGAAAAAAGAGCCGACTTAAGTGAAAGAAGTATATACTAATGTGGAACATGAGCATACTAAAGTGAAACAAGAGGACACTAAAGTGAAACAACAGCATTCTAAAACGAAACAGGATCATAGAACAGTGAAAGAAAAGCATACTAAATAGAAAATAGAGCATACTATAGTGAAAAAGAACATACTAATGTGAAACAGCAGCATGCAAAAATGAAACAACAACGTTCTAAAGCGAAGCAAGAGCATACCAAAGTGACAGATTTGCATATTTAAGAGAACGTATAGCATACTAGAGTGACAAAAAAGCATACGAATGTAAAACAAGAGCAAAATAACGTGAAATAAAAGCCTGCGTAGAAGAAGAGCATGCTAACATGAAAAAAGAGCAGACTAAAGTGAAACAAGAGCATAAAAAAGTGGGAAAAGAGGATACTAAAATGGAATAAGATCATACTAAAGTGGAACAAACGCATACTGCAGTGAAACAAGAGAATACTAAAGTCAAAGAAGAGCATAATAAAGTGGAACAGGAGTGTGCTGTAGTGAAACATTAGCAAGGTACACCATCATATTAATTTTGAGGTGACATTAGTGGAAATACAAAGTGACAACAAAGAAGAGATGAAGCAGTAATATTGGGACAAGACCTTGATGCAAGGTAAATAACATAAACTGGCAGTTCCGTACGTCAGCTAACTTTATTGGAGGGTGGGGATGAGTTTGAATGTTGGTGAACCTGCAGATCGGGACTTGCATCCATTGCAGCGTAAGCGATGAAAGTGGAAACTTCTTACTCTGTCTGATCTTTCCGTTTTAGTACAATGCATAGTGTCATCGAGACCAGAGAAACTTTACTTAATTCTGGTCACGGGTATTTTAACCCCTTGCCTGGTATGATCCTAACTAAAGCATACTTTGTACATCACAAGATAGTGTATTCCTACTGAATTTTACACTCTTTCTGACTTATATCACGTAAAGATACAGTGTAGGGCAAGGGTGGGCAATCAGTGGACCTCAAAGAGGTTTTAGTCAGCCAAGACAACTGCTAAACAAATGCATAGCCCTTCGAAGTATATCAGAGAGATAATGTAGGTACTAGGGGTTAACCTCAATCTTTGATGGGCCTTGCGAAGCTACTCAAAGGACTGAAGGCATTGAAGACTATCCTCGTTTCCTAGTTTGTCTGTTAAAATTAATGGATGGATCTACGCATTCCATTGTTTTTACTATTCATTTCGGTATTAAAATGTTACATACATGAGTTTTTTTAGGAATCTGTGCGCCGTACCATATGGTTAAATTATTCTTTACATGATAAAAACTTACGTCATTTGTTCTAGAGCTTGATAAAGAGTGACTTCTCCGTTTCGAACCTTGTATTTCATTAGGCACCTAGATTGGACATTAGCCGTCGAAATCTAAGTGCTTCGCGATCCCTGATTGAGTGGTTTGTGTTAAATTCAGTACAATGCAGGTCACACGTCACCATAAATTTGATGATAAGCATACCATATAGAACTTTATTTTTAATTACTGCAGTAATCAGTATTTTTTATTTGACAAACACAATTGTTTACATTGTTTACTAGATCCAAAACAGTTTCTACCAATCACGTAACCTACTAGAGCAACGGTCAGGTACATACGGTTGGTTTTGTTGTACAATGTCAAAAAAACAAACTCAAGTGCGAATCTTACTGTCAGCAGATATAAAAATCGACATAGCATATATAGGTGAGCAGGAACAGTTCATTTTGGTGTTAAATGTAATTAAAAATACGGAAATGAGTAGGTAGCAACTGATCATTACAAATTACTTCTCATTCTAAGACAGTGAATTCTCTGGATTTTAATGAATATTGTAGAACTACGAAATAACTAGAAAAAACAGTGTGATGTTTGCATTCATATCTCAATCAAATAGCTACAACGTAATAGCAAGGTATGTAAATAATTTAGAACCTTCAAAGGAGCAAGATAAAGTTACCATGGCGGTAATAGAAATTACTAAATAGCTCCATGTCTCAAACATGCATTGTCATTTGTAACAACATGCTACCTACATAAGACACTGGAGTTACTTATCTCCAAATATTTATACTCATCCAGTTAATTTACACGTGTAAACTGTTCGACTTCAAATGATGCTGATTTTATGGATAGATAATTAACTAGCACACGTCTCTCTTAAATGAGGTCCTCAAAATATTTAACAGAACACCACTAATGGCCAATTCATATTTACAACAAAAAGCCACGAAAATATCCCATGTCAGGGAGCAAACCGTGCAATGAGAAAACTTACTTCAGTCATAAATGTTGCAGCTGATATCACTCACTATCGACTCTTCTCTTCCAGCTGACGTAGAAATTGCGTTCATTGGAGTACGCACAAGTTTGTTATCCTATTACCACATCATGAAATGTACAGTTTGTGGAGTCAGCACTAAAAATGACCATGCACAGGAAAGCAAATCCGATGAGTTTGTTCTCAGTTTTGAAATGTTAAGGAAGGGCTTATCGTTAAACCGTCAATTCTTCATTTTAATTCAGAAAATCTCCTGCATTTCCAAAGCTCCCTTTTCAATAGGTTCCATGCAGCAACGAAGAAAATTAAGCCTTTGCTATTGTCTAAGAGTCTTTAAACTACAATGTTTACTTGGATTTTTATATGTTTTGTCTCTCAAGCATCATGCGTGAAAGCATGTACATGCTGTACTCTAATGAGTGACGAATTCACACCTAAAAATAGTCAGAGAAGGAGTTTTAAGTAAGTACTTTGATAGATTTTTATTCATCTCTTTTCCGCTAGTAGGTGAGGACATTTTTAGCTTCCAGACACTGGCATCATTCTCTGACGCCTTCGTTTCTTTCTCACATACAGCAAAGTACGGGGGTACAATCGCGTTTGACAGTTGAAATTGAACACAACTCAATGCTAAATAATGATGGACACAAAATGATAAAGGAAGATATAATCGGAAAAATGGATAAGATGTTAAGGCTTCTATAAGAAGTGGATGAAGCTTATCCTGGACTCCATGGGCACATAACCGAAGCTGGAGGTTCGAAATCGATATGAAAATAAAGAGTGCAAAAAACCGACAAAGATTTGTGCAATGGGTCATCGCCAAGGACGGGATGAATGCAACGAGCATCGAAATCCACGAAAACAATGAAAGAGAAACGGAAAAGAAACAGTTGTCAGCGCCATCCGACACCTCACTTAATGTTGATTTGAGGTGATTTAAAACATCTTGCCCTGACACAGACACACTAATATACATTTGCTGATATTTAAATATGTATATATACATATATAGATGAAATGTGTGTAGTGGACATGAATTACTAGGCGAGTACTAAGATGATCCTTGCTTCAGTTTCATTACACAACCGGTTTCCCGTCTTCGGACGTTTCTCAAGTGTATGCAGATTTATTCGTCCGATCTTCCTAACGCAATTCTGACAATTTTGTACTCTGAGGAGTGACAGGCAAAAGAGCTTTTCAGTACTAAAATGTTTGTGCTGTTTCGTTCAGCCCGTGAAGGAATAAAATTCCGAAAGCTCGCTGTAAAGCTTAAGTTATTTTTATTTTACCTATATGTATATATAGACATATATACAAAGAAATATTTGTGATTCCAAACTTATAGCACTATCAATGCCTTTTCTGTCCCACTACAAAAGGACTAAAGCATTAATATATGTATATATATATGTCCTTTGGTAGTGGGACAGAAAAGGCATTGATAGTGCTATAAGTTTGGAATCACAAATTTTTCTTTAATTTTTTTTTGTTTTGAGTTATTTAGTTCCTTCGAGCCTTTGTTACATAGGAAAAGTTTCAGTTTGACTTTGTCTGATCAGAGATTGTTTCTTGAAGAAAACAGCAGCTGGATTTAAATGCTGTTCCCTTTCTTCAAGACGTTATAAAGAGGTAACTTACACGTTTTCTGGAAATGCCTTGCGGACCATGCAAACCATGTGTCTTTTACAAAGATTTTAAAACTACCATAAAGATTTATCATTATACTTATTGTATCACACGAAATTTTTCATTTGGCATTAGATCACTGTTTTTCAAAATAAGAACATGTTATTTTCTAGAGTAATTTGATAAAGATACTATCTATTTACATTCCTAAATTAATCCCCCACTGTTGGACGTTAGTTGAGATAAAATTTGGTGACTGTCACCTTTTTTTGTTAACAGTGCTGTTAAAGCTGGGTGATTAAGTATTCATGCAACGTTGGTGGCAAGGATTTGATCAGTGTTTTTTTTACTCTGGTTTGATCCAGCCTCGGTCAGGGATAGATAAATTGAGTGCTATTGATACTGCAGCGTTATGCTCGTTTCTGAAATAAACCCAGGCAAAAACGAACATACTTGGATGAGTTTCTAACAACCATACAATGTAGAGAAAATAATCGGCGTTTTTGCTGGTAGCATCGATTATGATCTATTTTTTCAGGGCTTTCTTCTTGATGAGAAAAGCTTCATCAACCCTTCTTTCCTTGAATCAGAACTTTAAAGCAAGCAGTTAAAAATCAAACGTCCTTCATGGGTACGTAGCTAGGGAAGACATACGGGACCGATCTCCTTTATATATGGTTGCCCCTCTCATTTGAAATACCGATATACTACTTGCTGTAGCACGAAAGTTAACATAAATCGCCCTCTCTGATAACTCATTACCCTCCCTGATGAGCATGACTGGGCACCAGCTTACGTCTGACTCTATTTCACAAGAAACACAGACGACAACTTACCTTTCATGCAATATCTAAATATTTACAATAAACTTCCCTAGCAAACACTTACCATATGATTTCTCATTAAAATCGTTATTGTATTGGTTTCAAAACGAGAATAAAGGAGTTGATGCTTTCGGCGTCCAGCTAACAAACAATGAACACAGCAGCAATTTATTTACCACATGGAAGCCAAGACTTCACAATTTTCCTTAGGCACATGTTCAAATTTCACACGTGTTTCGTCTGTAATTATTTAGGTGTGACTGGAAGTGAATATATTGAAGTGCTACAATTGCTTTATTAATCTGAGTAGACAAGCTGCAAACATGTTGCCAATATTTTTCAAAATACTAATCAGTGTACCTTTACTTCTGAGCAAACATTAAAATAATTTATTGTCTTACGAGTCACACCTCTTCAAAGGTTTGATTATTTATAGCCTTGTATTATTGAAATTGGAAAATGGTTATTTTGTATTTAATGAGTTGTTTCGTTTCATATCCGTTCTGACGTCAGAGGGTGTCAACAGGCTGTCACACGCATAAGATGCTTTTTATCTTTGTCCATTATCTTTCTTGGACTTTCAACCCAACTTTATTTTGCTATGTATTTAACATCAGTAGTGGATTTGAGAGAAGCATCCCGTAAGAAAAGAAAATGGTGAAGGGTGGGTTCCACGTTGTTTGATAGCGCTTAAAGAGTCTGGTTAACTATAAATGCCTGATATACAGTGGAAAGGGAATGTCAACTACTTTGGTTGGAGGGGGCTTTAAAAGGGACTCAGACACTTAATTCACAGTATTTACTATCCATTGTTCAAGAGTAATGTCCCTATTGCAGAATGGCAAATTCCATTGATTCAAATTGATGTTACTTGTAGTGAAAATGGGAACGTAGTGCAAACTGCATTGAAAAGGCACGTGCTAACCTTCAACCCCATACCCTGGCTTGGTAATAGTAGTGGTAGTGGTAGTGGTAGTGGTAGTGGTAGTGGTAGTAGAAGTAGTAGTAGAAATAGTAGTAGTAATAGTAATAATGGTAGTAGTAGTAGTAATAGAAGTAGTAGTAGTAGAAGTAGTAGTAGTAGAAGTAGTAGTAGTAGAAGTAGTAGTAGTAGTAGTAGTAGCAGCAGTAGTAGTAGTAGAAGCAGTAATAGTAGCAGCAGTAGTAGTAGAAAAGGTAATAGCAGCAGCAGTAGTAGTTATAGTAGAGATCGTAGTGGTATTAGTATCACTAGTAGTGGTAGTAGTAGTAGTAGTAGTAGTAGTAGTAGTAGTAGTAGTAGTAGTAGTAGTAGTAGTAGTAGTAATTGATGAAGACTAACCTTAAGAAGAGCAAATAGACATACATGTGTTTAGAGAATTTAGCCTCATAATCAAGTAGCGTGCGTAAATTGATCATGTACGGTCATATATAAAAAGATTGAAATATAATGGACGTAGTAAATGCTTGCATTCTTTTAGGGGGGGTATAGGGTCTTCCTTGTATACAAATTGAATTGTTGTCTAAGTTTCAAAGAAGTAATTTCCACGGTCAAAAAAATTGGAAATCAATAAACTCTTTAGACGGTAAGGTTCTTCTTCAGCTTCTGCCTCTCTTCTTTTTTGTTATTGACTATCGCCTGTGCTTACCAACTAGCTCTTATTTCGTTTATTGATTGAAGGATGATCTATTTCTTCTCTACGGTAGTTAACTGTTCGACGTTTGATCAACCTGCTAGATACTTCGTCTATAGACAAGGATCCGGTCGATGCGGAAACCATTCTTTCTTCTCAAAATTTGCTTTAACTGGGAAGTATGGCCTGAATGTTATCTTCCCATGAAGCGAATAAAAAACAAGTCGTAGTAGCAGCCGTATTAGTAAAACTACGGCCCTCCCTTAATAGCTCACTGTTCTGCTAATCACTCGCTGGTTATTTATTCAAATCGACGCCATCATTTAAAAATTATTAGCACGACTTACCGTAATCAGGAAACCGCATAGTTTGACAAAACTAGCAATTTGACGATTTCCTAACCATAATTCCCAGACATCATCATCGTAGACACTTAATATCTAAAAGTAGCTAGCCGTGTTTATACAAATCTTGCGTTTTTATTAACCTTTCAGCAAATTTTATAGTATGGATGAAACGTCCGTATGAAAGAACAACTTAATTTAAATGTCATCATTTACAACTCGATTCATAATCTATTGACAAAAATATTTTATTGTGACGGTTATGACTGTTGTACCATTTGCACAGCTTAGTCGGAGGTTGGTGTACATTTTTAACACCGATAACAGACGCCGATGAGCTTGGCCTGTACCTTTTAACAACTAATCCAACGTATCCCCTCCCTATCTGATAATTTAGAGACAAGTAAATGAGTAGCAAAGACCACAAAAGTGGAAACAATAATTGCTATCCTTCTTCATAGCAATGAGATATAAACAAGGGGGGTTTACGGACTGGTTTAAAATGAGAAATAAATTCTAGCTAATAAGATACAAAGTTAAGAAAGGGAGAGAGACTTTTATACGGGAGCAATAGATATGAAACTTCATACAGATGCTTCTGTGCTGTTACTGACGTCATGTTCCTTGCAAAGTGACCACTTACCTTGCTGATGCTTTCATTAGCTACGATCGCGTAAATAGTAGCAGTGTTCTTGGTAGGAAATGTGGGCTAACCGAAGGGAAGATAAGTTCAGTCTCAGACAGAAACAGATAACAGACATAGTGTTCAGTTTCTGACCAGAGATCGTTCAAGTTCCCTTTTTCCTACCGGAATGTGTTACAACAATAAAGAATTTCGATCTCTTTTTGCTCGTACTCTTGGTCTTCTTAAGCAGAATTCCTTTACAGCGTTTTGCAATATTTTGACTCTTCGTGCATAAAATCTTTTCAGCTTTACACAAGGATTTCCTCCTACTCGCGAACTTTCACAGACTACTCACTCTCTGTTAGTCTTCTTTTTTACTTTACTTTCTATTACTTTCGTTGTACTAACCTTGTCCAGTTCTTCTACTTCAGCTTATCCTTTTCATCTTCTGCCTTATTCTTGTGCTATAGCAGATCATTACTGTTATTTCTTCTGCATCATATGATACTCTTCACGCTCCGTCTACTTGCACCATTGCCCTATTCGTTCTCATAATTCTCCTGCTCGATTTGTTACTTGCCCTTTTCTGTCTACTCTTAGATCCTCTGAATTTGCATTTCCCACTCAATCTCCTTAACAAATTACAATTAAATTTTAAGTCACATTGTACTTTTGATGAGCCGCCATGGTCTGGTGGTTAAGGAATCGGACTCACATGCCAGAGGTTTCGGGTTCGCAACCCACCTAGCACGATATAAAGATTATCGGTTGGGGAAGGCAACATGAGACCACCTCTGTAAATGTGCTCTCTCACCTGGACATTGCTCATTCTGGCTGGGCAATAGGCTACGCACGAAATCGAGTATGCCACCAAGAAAAACAACTTTTGATGGGTAATGAGTTTATGGAAATTTATCTTCTAAAAACCAATTATCTATAATATATCATTATTATTTATAATAAATATATCAACAACTTATACTAGATACGATAAAAAAATCAAATTTAAGAACCCTTCAGGGAAGCGAATGGAGATTACGGAAAAGGAAGTAGGTATTTGCCATTACTTTATTTTTATAGGAAACAATTTTCTCAAAGGCTTGAAACAGTACAAAATATGTTTTGATTGACTTAATGCCTCTTTTTATATTGATGACTCTCCAAATAAAAAATATGCTTAGTCCGTGACATTTAAAGGTGTTGAGAGTCTCCGGTTTTATCTAACAATAATTCAACAAACGAGAACGCAACAGTATAACATGTAACCTAATTTAGTCAAACCTTCAGGGTAACGTACACATTACATTTCTTATAAACGCAGTTATACCATCAAATTCAAACACTGAATATGGGATATCAGTTAGCAAACCATACTTGCACTTAATTTTTGTGGGATTTAGGCATTAGCTTACGAGCAAATTTCTGGATGGGGGGAGGGGGAGGATTACGAACAAAATGTAGGGTGTAGCCAAAGGGTACCGGATTATTGACTTTAATTAGAGAATATTGGTAAGAACATATAAAAATTAAGCTTCATCGCATCATTTTTTACTATTTTATGTATTTTTAACAAGTTTAATTTGTATCATCTTATAATTTTCCCGTTGGCGGAAAAATTTTGCCCTTCCCAAAATTTAGGGGGGCCACCAGTGATCTTTAAAAACACTGGGTGGAGCATCTTTCGTCTAAAAGCGGGGTCGGTCGTTGAACGCCATTTTAGTCCCCATCAAATAAAGCTTATAAACCATGTTACGCAACATAGCAGACTTTCCCACGCTATTTTAAATAATGAGGACTAGTATTCGTGACCACACTTTCTCGCTGCTGGAAGCAATGGGATTGCTTGATCCAGTCTTTTTAAGAGATCAGTGGGTGCCACAGGTATCTAGTCCTCTGCTGCTAAGCTAAGGATGCAGGTCGATGCTTTCTTCTTAGCTAAACGTGAAGCAAAATCTACACTGTTTGTGGCAAAGTTATCAAAATTCTCAATGAAAATAATCTAAAAAGCATCTTTGATAACGATGCTGGGAAAATTTCTTCCTGGTATCCTTTTCAGTGTTTCCTTCTGCTCATGCGCCACGAGAAATATTTTGAACAGAACATTAACTAAATCGGAATTCTGTGCTCAAAAAGTAAAAATACCTACACTAACTAATACGTAAGGTAATAAGACTTTTGTTTTGAAAATTCTGATATCCCTGCCGTGTGGTAGTCAAGACAGTGCTAGTATAATCTTAATACCTAAGCTAGGAGTCATAACCTACAAAGATTCAAGCCCATGTAGTTCGGGATGGTTTGTTAATTTAAAACACTTGAAGAAAAGGTAATTATTAAAAACCAACGAAGTAGTCCAAAGAGTAACATAATTCTCAATACAGGAAATAATTTTAACTATATTTCAACATTAAATTTAACATAAATAGACTTTGCTTAATATGAATTGATGGTAAATTTATTTATAACATCATGACCCAAGTAAATCTAAGGAATTTGAATGGACCAGAAAGAAAGGGAGAGGAAAGAAAGATCGTGCTATTACTTTCTGGGAGATTATGTCACAACAATTTTATTCACGCCTTAAGACATCACTAAAACTAACTGATGTTTTGCTTCAGCCCCTATATATTTTTCCTTGTAGGAATCATATTGACTTAAAATGTATCCATTCGTAATCGTAATATTCGGTCGTCTTTAAATTACTTATTTTTTGCTGCTTCTTCCAGACTTCATTTATAGTGCTATTAGAATATATCGTATACGACGATGAGTGTACTTGATGGTACTTGCATTATCTAAATGCTGCTCAACTTGACAATATAGTCTTTTAATCATAATAAAATTTGACCAACGAGGAACCTTCAAACTTTTGATGAGCGTTGCAGTCGAAATACATACTAATTTTTCTTATCAACACTCCTTGGTTTAATATGTTTTTATTGTAGATAAGATCATGGGGATTTACACGTTTTTCAAACGCTGCTTTTAACATCTTTATCCCATGTTTACCAGAGGGAATAAGGCTTGTATTTCTTCATTAGGGAAGGGCCCTCGCGACGAGAAAGCAAAGGGGAAATGGCCTTCCCACTTCCTTACGTATTTGAATACCAGATATCCTAGTTACAGAGGTCTTCTTTAATGTTTAGTTTTGCCCCTCTATTCCCAAACCTTAATGTGGGGAACGCAATCGTCAGACAGTCGCATGAAAAGAAAAGAGAGTTTATTTGCAAAGCAATATTGTATAGCCAAGTCTCAGAGTAACTACTACTAACTACTAACTAACCGCTATCAAACAAAATACTCAATCTGAAGTGACAGCCAAGTGTTGATAAAATATTGAGGGGCACTGAGAGACCATAACTCTCGTTACGATACACAAATAGGACTGGTTCTAGTTATATCTTCTTAAATATGCACTACAAAAGTGATCTTTTTTCGACTCACAATGGTCTCTTATTCATCGCGCAAATATAATCTAAAGTTTTGCAGGAAATTAATTTGCAGAAATGTGTACTACTATGTATTTTCTTCATTCAGTTTCTAGTTTGTTTCCTAGTATTATTATTATTGATTTTACAAACTACGTAAAAATCATACTCTCCAATTTCTTAATGCATTCAAACATATTTTATCCAATGCTTAGATGGATTAAGGAGGCTTTTCTTGCTAAATCCTTGTCATAAAAGCACCAGATCCTGTTTTAAAACTTACAATTTCTTCATTACTCATCTTCCAAAATCTTCACTTAAAGCTATGAAGCTTCTCAACATAGTCATGTGTTTTGAAATTAACATATATTAACATATATTAACATGATATTTTTTATCTTTACAATAATTTTCCCTCTTGCAGATGAATACTGACCACAGAAAAATCCCTTTCTTTCGTTTTCAGGACGCACGTTCGCACAATAAATAGAAATAATTGCGACAAAAACAGTTTGATTCCCAACAAGCTTTTCAAAACTTAATGCCAATCCGATTTGAAGATAGATTGTCATCGAAAGTTACAAATATCTTCCCTTTCCCAGATATTTCATAGAAACTGTAATTGCACTTCACTTTCAACAGATGAAAGATCTGACAAGCGAAATAACAAGCTTCTTCTCCTCCGCATGACGTGCATTCTGTTCTTAACAGCTTTTAATTACCACGAAAATTGGATCCATTCTTGATGAAATGATCTTGAAATATGCTAACAACTAAACAATTGTGTTTATATCGTTAGTTTGTATTCAGATCACAAAGTATTATATTTGGCCATTCATCAAGTATAAACACCGTATACTCCTTGGTGACACATCTGTGATCTTGCTTTTCACTTTATGTAACGTAAGTCTAGTTACAAATCGAATATCAAACTTTACGTGTGCTCTGTATGCCAGAAATGTGCACACAATATACATGTCATAGTGAAGTCGACACAGCAAGCGACTCTTTTACACGAAAGTAACTTTCGTCTCTCAGTGTTGTCTTACATATATTCGACAATGTTCCAAAAGATATCAATGGAGAAAATATGGTTTAAATTTGTAATTTAGGTGCGTGAAGTAACAAATCTAATGCAATATCTACTTTTAATGTCACGTTTTTCAGATAACGTGTAACCCCCCTGTTCACTTTGGTCCTGTGGGAAGTCGCCTTTGCCCAGCCGTTCAGTACAGATGTTTTCCACATTTTACATTGCCCAGATCGTCCTTGTGTAGAAAAGAATTAACCGATTATCTTATCATGGAAAAGGAAATGCAAACGCCCACCACCAATGAGTTATCAAATAAAATGAGCTTCTCAAGAGTCGAATTTAGTCCCTATACGGAATCTGGATGACGGCACTTTAATAATCCACGAGGACATTAGTTAGCAAACGGGTACACAGTACACTTGTAGGACATCACCACTGGACAATTCGTTCCTCTGTAGTTTATGATTAAAGGCCGCTCATGGGATTTTAGTCAGAACAAGATTCACATCCCTTCAGTCTAGCGAATATATAGTCGTTCATTTTTAGGAATTTCCTCAAATGGAGTAGGTAACCGCAAAGTCATCGAAGAGAACAAATTCAGTGGAAAAATAAGGACGTCAAGTCTAGAGAATTCACAGAAAGCAGACAAACAGATAATCAGGAATAATACAAGGAAATTATTTCAGTACTCACTTAACATGTCAGGAATAAAATTTGTACTGGTTTTTTTTCTCGGAACTAACTTTGTCTTACGTAGTCTTGCTGGTGATGGATGTTACGATGGAGGAGACGACTCTGCCAATAACTTTAAAAGATCAGGCTGCGGGAGTCAAGTCAAGTCTGGCAAATCATATGAAGATCTAGAGGCAATTTCTGAGCAACCTCGCGGTGGAAAGAGAGATGAGCTGTATCAAGGATATCGGCCGCGAGCTGGAAGAGAGCAAGAGCAGCTCGAAATTTACAGACCGAGAGCAGGAAGAGAAGGTATCGATCGACCCCGTGCTGGACGAGAATATTTGTCAAGACCGAGAGCCGGACGAGAATATACGATTAAAATACTTCAATCCGAAGTTCAGGGATTCGGGCGTCCAAGAGCGGGGAGAGAAAGTGAAGGGAGACCGAGAGCAGGAAGAGAAAACAAAGAAAGGCCGAGAGCCGGAAGGGAAAGCGGAAGTAGACCAAGAGCAGGAAGGGAATATTTGAGCAGGCCGAGAGCTGGAAGAGAATACGGAGAGAGGCCAAGAGCAGGAAGAGAATTTTTAGGTCGACCAAGAGCTGGAAGAGAATCAAATTGGAGACCGAGAGCGGGTCGTGATATTGTTCTTGTTCTTAACGATAAAGAGGATACTAGCAACAAGAGAGGATTTTACTTACGAAGGCATGAAGATGGCGAGGAAAGGCAAATGAATTCTCTAAGCGGCGGGAATGTAGAGACCGGTTTAGTGGATGAACGGGAAGTTGGTGCGAAAAGAACGGCAGACAAAGATAGTACTTTTGATATGGAGAATATAAAATCTGGGTATAATTCAAACCAGCCACGTGGGGGAAAACGATCAATTTCAGCTGATAATACCTTGCTCTCTTTACTCAGTGAAGATAAGAGAGACAGTCGTTTTAAGTCAGTTAAGGCAGAGAAACGTTACACCACCAACCTGGTATCCAGTGATCTTGGATCTAACGATGGTATGAAAAATCAGCTTCGGTCAGGAAAGCGCTCCATTCTGACTGCGAATATTCATGGTGGTCGACCTCGTGCTGGACGAGAAGATACTAGCAGTTCTAAAGAAGCTATCATGAAGCGTGGATTTGATTTCCCTATTGACGAAGACGGGCAGAAATTAGTTTTCCTAATGGCTAACAAACGCGAGAATAAGGCAAGTGACATTACATCGGAACTCGAGAAACTAGCTGGAAGTTTGCGACACAAGAGAGACACGAAATGAGACTGAGCGCTGCCGGGGATGGGATAGTGTTAGATAACACACGATCTGTATGTATATCATACTTTCTAAAATATTTATGAAAATAAGTTATGGCTTGTATTATAAATCGAACTGTGTGTCAACATCAGGAATGATTTTTCTTCTATCTATCTAAGTAGAACACATACATAGAGTATTGTATATTTGAGATATTTATTTATGCTTTAATAGGGAAGATAGCTTAGAGAACGCGTTTCGTTCTGTGTAGCAACGCTAAAAGGACAAAACTAAGGTACGGACATCACATTGTCAATCTCATGGCAAATCGTGTCCTACGTCATGCGTATATTTTCACAAGGATTGCTTTAGTGTTTGATAGTTTTCCATATCTGCATATGGTATAGAATTTCATTGAATAATTTCCTTTCTGTTAATGCCTACTCAGCATAGCGGGAAGACACTAGGATCGGTACCCTATAATATGAAGTTATCGATATCTCAAGTCACTAACCAGCCGTTCTTTTAACTTTCATTGATTACAATGTATTTGTAAGTGGATCTCTATAGCTATATATTATGTCCCAACTTTTTCAATAGGTTTTCAATCCTTGTACTATCATACCTACAGAAAGTTAGTGAAGACGATAAGATATGGTTAAGACTAGAAACGGCTTAGGAAGTGTAAAACAGTGAGTTCGTCGCGAGAAAAATCCTCACTTAGAAAGGATAAACATTGTCAGTCGGTATTCATGTTTCTTTGCATACGGAAAATTAAATATTCTATCTCCAGAGTTCCCCACATAAGTGCTTTGCTTACATCTGTACATTAATTGCCCTTTTCGAATAAATATTTACGTATAAGAAGTCTTTATGAACTAAGTTGATGACTGTATAGAAGCCTATTTATTGCGAAATTGAAAATGACCATCGGTTATAGTTTACGATTATCCTTATTTTGAAAGTACGATGGGTAGAAATCCAAAGGCTGTATGAAATAATTCAGAGAATGTAGTGCTCGAAATTTTATTGTGTACACTATCAGAAGAATATGCATTGAGAATATAATGCCTCCTTTGTTATTTGTCATAATCCAATTTGTCTGGAAGGGGGTTTGAAATATCGTGCTGATTACTGATTGCTCCAAAGAATAATTTAGTGGGTTCTGGAGAGTAACAGTTTCATCATATGCGGAGAAAAATATGCCTTTTTCCGTATTGCTACTTTACTGTTGAGTTCAGTTGTTTGCCTTGTATTGCGAATTTCTTTCCACCTTTGCATAGCACTTTCACTTTAATCCTTTCCGTTTTGAAGTTCGGTGTACCTCGACGCGACGGATCAAAGTGCTCCGTTTGGCAAAGGAAGACCAAATTCAGTTGTTATCGTAATTAGGAAGAACTGTCTTAACCTCCAGAGAAAATTTTGTGCTATTTAGCCAATTCTTAACTCTCTCCATAAACTTTTGTTCATGAATCACCCTAAGCGGCAGGTTAAGCAAATTATTTGTTTTCTGCAACAACAGATAACCATCAAAGTGCAAAGACTACAGGTTGCGAACTAAATGTGGAAGCCCAACACTACAGCTAGTAAACAATTGCGTGCCATCGTTTTCCCCCATATCAATTAAACTAGCGAAATTTTCAATCACTTCTTTAGTTTTAGTACAAAGACAAAATTAAGAACCCAAACCAATTTAATATGTATATTCTTTTCCCAGACTTTATTCGAGGAAATTGAATGCCTGCGCTCTTCTCTCCTGGCGTGTTTACATGTTATATCTACTTTACACTTTCCGCAGATTTGCAGACAGCCCCCGGCCATTCAGTTTCTGATAATTTAGACCATTCACTTGGTGATATATGTTAAGAACCTTTGATTCCTAACGCTTGCTTTCATTCTATGCCTAAAAACTTCTATAAACCTCTTTTATCTCCTCAACATTTTAACCTAAGTATAGGAAATTTATTTCGGTACTGTTGACAGAGTTTTCATACGCAATTTAAGTTTTCTTCACCGGCTATTACGCAGGGATAGTTGGGTACATAGATAGGGAATAAGTCAGAACAATTTGCCTTGTCTTTATTAAAGAATTTGACAATTTTAGTTGTGAGCGATAATGAATTTATTAATATCTCGCTTAGTCACCTCTAGGGGCATTCAGTCTCTTTCAGTACACATCTTGTGTCATATCAGAGGCAATATTTTAGTAGCATAATTCATGGACGCATGGAAACAGTTTGAAGGGTCAGTGAATTGAACTTCCTTTATTAGTCAGACGCTTCTGGTGTTTGTGGTATCATTACCCTAAATAAAGGTCAGAACTAAGAAAGATAATATTTAGACGCACCCTCACAATATAGGCTGCTATTTTATATTATTGTTTTTTACATCGTGTCGCTGTCTCCTAGCCCTAAGAGGCTATTGTAAACTATTCATAGCTTTCTATGGGTAGTAAATTGCTCAAACGAAATCTGGTACATTATCTCCTGCTACTTATTGTCTAAACCAACTGTCCGAAAATTCCTATCGAACTAACAGAAATGTGGCACATCTCTGCAGTAAGGTTATTCTCAAGGTTTGCCACGTGTATTTGTGTCATAGGGGCCCACGGGATGATAGGAAAATAGCTAGTAACCCACCCACTAGTGCTGTGGTTGAGGACTATGCAAAGCTTTCTAAAACCCTCTGAAATCTGTAGCTCATAACTATTGAAAGTGCAGAAAGAATTCTTAGTGAAGTTAAAAAGAAGAAAATGATTCTGCCCTAAGTTGTTCCTGATTTTACCTCCTCGCCAATTTAGATAGATAACAACACTTTTGTAGCCTGGCGTTGAACTTTACAGCTTTAGAATATTTACGGAGTCAAATTGTCGAGAGAAACTTGCCACTTGAAATTATACGGTACATTTCAAGACTGCTCTCTAATACACACTATCTCATGACATTTTACCATATATTTTTAACTGCGGAACCCTTACGTCGAACCCATATCGATTGTTCGTAAAACGTTGGTACAAATGTAATCCCATAGATTTAAGACATTAAACATTGTATCGTTGCAGGGTGGAATAATATCACACAGGATTACCGGCATCAAGGTAAATTTCATGACATGAAAAAGGCTTTGAAAAACTTCAGTTTATTAGGTGGTTTGCCTCTACCTCTTGATTAAGTCGCGTATATTCCAAACTGGAAACTTGCTTGGGAATAGCGTTGGTGTTAAACTACAAACGTTAAAATAAATAAAAAAACCCTTGTAAAACCCTACATTCTTGTATCCATTCGGCGTAATTTATCTCGCATTTGTAATAAAAAAATAAACATACTAGTGTTGTGACTCAACAATTAAGTATGCAAAGGCAGCATTTAGCAAATGCAAAGCTATCCTTGATTTTCAGTCTTTGAGAGTAAAACATCGCAGTGACAAACATAGGTATGGATCTTAACAGGTATATGGAACTCTTTTCATCCTAAAATTACAGTGTGGAAGACCTTTAGCATTAGAAAATCCTCCCAAAGTTTTACCGCTTGAAGTACAATAAAAATGGCAGTCCAAACTGTTTTCGTAGTGACAACTTGTGTGAAACAGTAAGTCGTGCAACACTAACTCTTCCATTGTTATCTCATATATATAAGTATAGCCTGATCAGTCTCATTCTTAAATCAATCAACTTATATTTCAACTGGTAATGGCAGTGGGTCACACAAGAATTTTCCTTGTAGTTAGTCAGTAGTGGATGAACGGCATCCCTTTGTCGGCTTTGTTGTACTTGGAGATCTTCCACAAAAATTTAATTATTTTAAGGTTAAAAACCCTTGTTAAAACTTTTTCTGGCAGTTATCACATCCTCTCATTTATTAAAAAGATTAGGCAGTCTATTTGTTTTTATGATTCCCTGGAGCTGTGATGATCTAATGCCTATCTAAAACACTCTCAATTATGGAACACTAGATATGGTACATCAAAGCGCATGGCTGCATGAAATCAATTTGACCTCCCCACTTTTCAATGGCAATTCCTAACCACCACTCGTACGTGTTTGCTCACTCATTTTAGCTCAAATCAATTCAATGCATGTACTATCAAAGAGCACGATTGAGTCAATGTCAAATCAGTAAGAACGTCAAACCATAAACACCAAATAGTATAAATTGAATGGCCAGAGGAGACACAAGACGGATGTACTCTTGTTGCTTGCCAATAACAGGCCTTTCTGGGATTTATCTACTGTACTGTACAGCTGATTTACTATATTGTCCCAAGTGACGTAATAGTGAGAGATTATATAATTGTGATCTTACTTCATCCATTATTTACCCACTTTCATTTCTTTGAAATATCCATTTCTTCTTTAAGTTACAGAGATAATTCACCTCACAAAAGAATCAAAGCTTTTGATGGAAGTGTGTTATTTGAAAAGGTCTATTGCACATCTGTATGTGTCATTATCACATTATTATGAAAGTGACATATAAGTGTAATCTACCCTAAGGGATCAATGTGAGGCATCCTTACTATGTGCACTGTGATTAGCTTTATTCCTCACAAAGTCTTTGTACACCAGTGTGGTTTCTTGGTTCACAGTTGCTGACAACGGCCTCATTCTGCAACTTCTACACGGTTGCATTCCACTTCAGCTATATATGTTTATTTTGAGATGCAGTTATGTATATAAGCGGGAAAAGGCAGTTGCATCACAATTTTGAAGAAATTCTTCAAATCTTGTTACAGTTACTTAATCCATGGGAAAGATATGCTAGTAACCAACTTTTACATTCTGTAGACGGGAAAGGATACAAGTGTTACTGTGTGGTTTGGCTACATGGCATGAAGAAAAGTAAACAACAATGTTGCAAAAATTCAACCAACTGCTCCATTTACTGAATCCGGTCAGAAGTCATCCGAGGAAACTACGGCACACGATTTCGTCCCCTCTTCCTTATAGTATTGTGCCGTAGCAGGGGCCCTCCGCTTTGGAGGCTTCATTGATTGGTGCTGCTTGAGTTGCTTGCTACTGGCTGTTTATGTGATGGTTTACCAACTGTAGCCAAACAGCTGCAAACTATGCAGCTTACATTTTATACAATAAAAAGTTATCTTATTATTAGGGCCCGCGTATACAACATGCTTTACATGTTTAAAATCCTTGAAGGTATCTCTACAGTACCCCAGACAATGGCTGTATCCTATTACTGTAATATTTCTGTAAAAATTGCAGCAAGAAATTAAAAATAAATAAGAGAAGTACAGGGAGAAAGTAGGCAAGGCAATACGACTGGCTAAGCAGTTAAATGATATCCGTTGTCTGGCGCACTTGTTATTCCTATCTAAACGCGTTATCTTTACGTTTATGTGAGCCAAATAAATACCCCTCCAACGAATAAGTGCAGTCTTGGCCACCACTCAACGTCGAGCCTCTAAAATCTCGTCGCTATCATGTCACAAATATTGGCTTAATAAACTTAAACTGCTATCTCACTTAATGTATAATTGAAAACCTCTATCACTGTTGCTATTTCTTGTTGTCATTTCTGTTGCCTTAACGTCCTGTTGTTTCGGCATTAAGTACGGCTCTGCACTGGAATTGCAATCTAATTCTTGTTCCTTTAAGTGACAACTCGGCCTCTGAAAGCTATACATTGTTTGATTTCATCACAATATTGTTGCAACTAACATATTTAGATTCCTAGAGCCAAAAGTGTTTAATCGTGACAGACCTCCGCAAGGTGTATGCAAAAATTCATACATCGTAAATTATCAGGGCCTCATCAGTAGACCTTTACCGTCATTTGTTGGTTTTATTAATCAACTTGTATAGTAATATGCATGATATTCTATAGTGGTTATATGAGTTTGTATCGTCCTTCATTAGTGTCTTCGGCCACTTTACATGAAGGTAGGTAAAGTCTCCCTTGAAAATGTATTAATTTTGTTTGATGATCATTTGTTTGATGATCATTTGTTGATGATCATTTGTTTGATGATCATTTGTTTGATGATCATTTGTTTGATGATCATTTCACTATGAACTGCCTACATTCTTTGTATTGGTTACAGTGCACTCTTATTCTTTACCATACTAATCCCCAGTTACTTTTATGGTTCAATGTATCGTTATTTCTATCCCATGTATGTCGCTGTGAAACTCTTTCAAAGTGATTTGAAACCATTTTGAATACTAATCGAGTTTGTCAAGGTCGGATTTGCTTATAAACTAACTGTGTCGTCATTAGAGAAAGATTGCATTTTGCAGTTTGATAAAAGGACTTCATACCAACGTCGACACCAAAGGTATTTTCTCAACTTGTATGGATACTGTTCATGCTAAGCAGAGGTCTACTGTCGTACGAAGTTTCAGCCTATTAGCTATGTCCCTTTCCTATTACGATAAAAGGAAAGGAATGGAAATGGACTGTTTAAAAAGGGGTAGGATATTTGACTGAAGGATATGATCATATAGCACTTGGCCTTTATTTTCTTTTAAACTTTATATAACTTTCTTGGGGAGAACCAAAAGACATGCACAAAGACATGACTTAGGTCGTAGCTCCCCCATTTGTGCTTCCTCCAACTCCTTTAAAGAATCCTTGACCAGGTAACTGAAAAGGCCCACTCTATCTCCTTGACTGCACTTCGTTGAATATTGCCTTGAAGGAGAGGTAAAGGTATTGATTTAGTAAGGGACCTACTCATTTCACTATATTGAAAATCAAGCAATAATCTGCAACCTGCGGGTCTGCAAACCATGCTTTGCTGGTTCATAACTTATTGAGAATTAAATTAATCAGACGGTAATTTCTGCTGCTTACGAATGTAATTTTTTAAATAATTTTGGTA
Organism: Carybdea cf. marsupialis auct. non (Linnaeus, 1758); assembly: GCA_010016065.2. NCBI lineage: Eukaryota > Metazoa > Cnidaria > Cubozoa > Carybdeida > Carybdeidae > Carybdea > Carybdea cf. marsupialis auct. non (Linnaeus, 1758). The sequence goes on from JAAAKL020001384.1 coordinate 29,148, forward strand.
ACCGATAATGACGAACAGATAATTGGCGGTCCATAATGGATTAAATCATTGATTTTTGTCATTAATTTTCCTTTTCTTGACCAGGGTTGAGATAGGACCATTTTTCACAGCTAGCACTAGCTGAACTGATACTGCAAAATGTACATGTAAAAGTTACTAAGGACGCTTCGAATTGCAAAACGTGGTAGCCCACTCCCTTTCGCCTTGAGTTGTACATGCATTGAAATGCTTATGAAAATGAGTTTGGGTTGGGAGGCGCCAGAGTAACAATTTTAATGAGTGTTGCGGTCTTGATCTGAGAGGCTATTTTGTGGTTACTTTCTTAGCTCTTGTGAATAGTGCTTCAATTTCTTGAATAGAAAATTATCGAGGCCAATTGGAGGTGGTGTCTGGGTTACACGCGGCGCGAGGGTTTGATAAATTTCCACTTAGCTCTAAAGATGATTTAAAGGCATTTTGATTTACTTCATATAAAAAAATCTGAGGCACGGTAGAGCACAAAACACTCTATTAGTCACGAAAGGAGCATATTGAGTCTGCACTTTCGACACAAGCCAGCTGTGTAACATTTTCTACTGTCTATTAGAGAGACTTGTCACTTCACGGTGCAGATGCGAATATATCATTATCGCCCATTTGAAAGAACGGTTGATTCCGTATATTGTACATTATGCAGTTAAGTTTACGATTTTGTCAATCTTAGTATGACACGCTCAGGTCCACATTTTGTACACTGTTCTAAAATCTAGAGCATTTGAATAGCCAATCAGAATAAAGAGCTTCTAACAAATGCTTAAAACTACAGATTTACTTCTGGTCGTTCTTTTATTTCACTCTACTCTAGGATGAGCCGGCAAATCTAGCCGCAAGTGATTCCAAACACATTCCTCTTCAAGTTAAGCTTAAAATACTCGTCTTCTTTTTGCCTTCTCCCAGCGAGCAGCCAATAGAATAAGTGACGAACACTCCAGATGGGTTTCAAAAAACGATCTAGACAAAACAGAGACATTCTAAGAGGTAACTTTGATTGTGTGGCTATCAGATGACGAGATTGATCTACCAAAGGGAGCGAATTTGATAAAGAGATAACTAATTTGCTTTGTGTATCAGGCTCTAAATGGATCGTTCAGGCATATATATTCCATTTCTTTGAAGAGTGTATTGTCTGATTAATTTATCCAACGTTTTCGTCTTTCTCGCTAGAATATTTCTGTCCTCCCGTGTTTACGTCTGAAGAGTTTTAAGAGCCTTTAATTTCAAGATTTTTTGAACTCAAACAACTATCTAACATGCAGCAATGTTTACTTTATTTCTTGCTTACGGCTATGTATAAAGTCATACAAAAACATGGTGTCAGCAAAACAAGGAGAAAAAGGAAACGACGACAATGATGTTGACGACTATGGCGAAGATAATAATGATACATTTGACAATGATGATGATGAGGATAATGATGATGATACCGTTGGTGATTCTCATAATGACTGTGATGATGATAATAGCGATAAAATGGTAACGATGATGATGATGACGATGTTGATGATGACAATACTGTTAATGATTATGATGGTAATGTTGTTGTTGTTGTTGTTGATGATGATTATGATGATGATAAGTATCACATTGATGATGACGACGATGATACTGATGAAACGGAAAATGATTAAAAAATCTCCATTTATTTATTGGTAAAGCAAAGCAAAACAGCCAGATACTCATTAATGGTAGACATGTCCAAACCGCTTATGATACACATCTTGACTTTAGTAAGGAAAAAAACAGCAACAAGTGAAAATAGTAAAATAATGATCTAATAACTTAACTAACAATTACTCCAGTTCCCAAATCAACAGTTCAGATTTGGCCAGTCCTTGTCTCTTCTGCAAAATATAAAATAGGCAGTGCGTATTGCACAACAATTTCTTTTACAAGATAATCTGAATTGTCAATTTTCAAAGTCGAGTCCATCATGTCAATGAAACATTTACTTTCTGTAAATATTCCTCCAATGGCGTTCATACTAAGACTTATTAATTGATCATCGTAATCCTTATTTAGTTGAGACCATAAAAGTCTGTATTTTTCTGATTTCCTGGCATAATCAAGTGATAACTTTGTTTCAAAGCCCACAGTCAGT
>JAAAKL020001385.1:0-31284 GCA_010016065.2 Carybdea cf. marsupialis auct. non (Linnaeus, 1758)
TCTCTTTCAGACTACAAAACCGGTTAGACCGGCAACATTACATGCCAAGAGCAACAGCTTCAAATTTTAAGTTGCTTGAAGAAAGACCTAGCGAAACATTGCTTGTTTAAAACTCAAGACATTATATCACAAAATGACAGAATGACGAAAAAGCTTTGAAACCGATGAAATTCTTACTGTACCAGCGCTTAAAAAGCCTTTTTTGCTGAGAATTTTTGGTGGGGCAATGCCCACCTTGCCCCTTAGCACGAGCCGCTACTGATATCTTCACTATAAATTCATCACTATAAACCCTTCTAAAGTTTGAATCAAGCTTATCAAATCTTTTTTTACTTAAATTGAAAATAATCCTACAGACTTTCTGCATATTGAAACAAACATTGCTTATTGTTTGAATAGCTCTTAAGCAAGGTAAATTGCATACGAACTTTTCATGCTTTAACTTCTACCATAATGTAGTAAAAATATGTTCCCTCTACGATGAACATGTTGTAATGCCAATTTTACACACTATGTCCTATGGCGATGAAATATCTGAGAGAGAGATATTAAAATTTGAAAAGTTTACCTTTTGCTTGCTAATGATTACACAGGAGGGACATGTAAATACTAAGGGAATTAAAGATCTTATAAGCCACGATTTTAGATTTTAACATGGTTAGTTTCCTTCTGGAAACTTAAAATCAGATGTCATGCTGCACACTCCACCTGATTGTAGAAATTAAACTGCAGGAGGATTGGGTAAGTCAGATTTGTTTAGTAAATGCAGGAATACAAGTTCCATAAGTAAGATTTCATCCAATTACCTCATAGCCTCAGATTTCGTCATTGGATCAAATGCCAGTCCAAAGAATGCATGAGAAAAAGATCTTATGAATTCATGTTACTTTAAAATCAGCGTGAAAGCTAACCTATGCATTTTTTTTCGTGTCAAACAAATAAGTGGCAATAAATTTGATCTTCAGTAGTTCCTTATGCCCCTATAAAAATAATGTTATGCTGAGTAAGTGTAAAAAATGAGACTGACCGTTAACTTTTGCATTTCATGTTGTCCTGTCGGGGCTTGGAATGCAGGAGAATGTGGCTGAAACGTCGCGCTTTTAGTTATCGAGATAAGGTTCTTAATAGTTCGCTGTCTGATCTTTCCTCTTTTACTGGTAATCTATGCTACCATGCAATGGTTTTGAACCATTTGCAGTGGTACAATAGCGAACCATGACAGATCGTAAGATATACCACGGGATGTTATTCAGTTTTCTAAGGTGGAAAACTTGCTGTGTCACTTCAAGATAGAAGAAGTAACGGAAGGCCTGGGAAACTGTAGCACTATGGCATGAAATAAAAGAATACACAGAAAATCGATTGAATTTCTGATCCACACAGGGCTATTTGATCATTATGGAAGCGAGGTCAATTTGAACCTTGCAATGCTATCCCTGCCATCGACATCTAAGGTTGTTTTAACTAGTTATGAAATGTAAAGTATTTCTTCCTTTAAAAAGTTGCTTTTATAATTTTAACTTAAATTTATTATCTCTTATTATTGTTCTTTTTATCTATAGTTTTTGGGAGATATTTGCTTTGTTTTTTAATGCGGTTAGTTTTTTCTTTTATGATGGAGAAATCTATATATGAATACATATATAAATAGACTCAAAAAATACACTTCAATTCATGGCTTTCGATAATATCCTCGTCAGTTAACTGATGAAGATAATATGTAAAGCTATGAATTGATGTGTATATTTCAAGTCTATTTTAACCTTTATACACAGATGGATATGTCGGCCGTGTGACTATTTATATATAAATAGATATAGATATATATATATTTTTTACATATACATATACACAAACCACGCTTGGACTAAAGAAGCCCGGTAATGATGGTGTTTATGACTACGGTAATGACGACGACGACCACGACGACGATGATGATGGTAGTAATGATGGTCATAACTATGACGAGCTTTATGAGCACATTTCTTCATTGACGTCTAGGACACTTGATTTTTGTTAATCTAAACAGTCCTATTCTTTACATAGTTGATGTCATACCTCGTTGAGAGACTAAAATTGTAGCTAGGCTGGCTATGTGCTAACTTGCAAGTCTCTGGTTAGCGGTGTACCTCATGATTATCCTAAAACTATAACAATTAAACCGCAGTTCAGTTTAAAAACACCACTGCAAACCACATGTTTGACCATAGTTTACGGACAAAACTGTTAACTGGTTTCTATCGAAATTACATTGTTTCCAATTATGTCTACTTGAGTGGTACAATTATAATTTTTGACACAGGTATCTTTCATTACAACAGACCCCTTACCTATCATTGAGTCATTTTCTTATCACGTCAGTATAATCTTGGCTGTCAAATGTTTCCCTCTGTAATAAGCTGAGCTCAGAAGGAAACTGTTTGTACTCATTGATAATTTTCTGCTGTTTGCACCTTTTGAAAAGCTCAATTTTCTTATGTGTCTGTTTACATCTTCCTCCCCATCTTACTTACCTTCCTCGTTTCACATAAACTTGTAGTCACTAATACGACATATGACAGGTACAAAATATTTGTTTAGACTCAAATTCATCTGTACATGTCTATCTACCTTTTTGTCTTAAAGAAACATGTGCAAGTGTAATGTTCAGCTCAGCGAATATCACCACGCAGTTTTCTCATTTGAAGCGTCAATCATGTGTTCCCAGTTGATTGTTTAGCTTCCTTAATTTACCTTTCGTCATGAGGCAAGATATTATTGTAAACATTAACTGCTTCTTCATAAATATTAAAGGCTGAAAACATATCGGCAACCTTTAATCTCTGTTTCCTGCCTCGCAGAGGTTTTTTTCCAATACTTCCTTTATCAAAGATCACATCTCCTGATAAGAAGAGCATGCGCAGACCGGATCTTTCCCAACCGAGTAAATTTGTGAAACAGTTAAAATGTAGCAACGTATATTAATTATTTTTTATGACCTGATACATTTATACAAAAGGGACCAGTCTTGCTCATTGGATTCGGTCATACGTTCGTGTCACAACAGGTTAACATTGATGAAAAGAATACGAGGTTTTATATAGGCTATACACATGTTACAAAACTTTGAGAAAACATCAGCTTCTGCATTTCATGCTGAAGTAATTTTCAGGTGGCTAATGATAAGTCTTGGTGTTATGGAATGCTCAGCGTTGGTGTTTTCTTTATAGTTAGTAACGCTTTACATCATATCTTGAGTACTCCATGTTTTATATACCATAGAAAAAACCGCATTGTATATTGTATACATATGCAAGCCAGCCAACTCTCCCGTTCTGCCGTAAGCCTCACGGCTTTTGATCTTTTCTCGCGGCCTCACGACAAGACTCGTTCACCTCACGATTTCTTAAGGGGAAATCATTCTGAAATAAACATATGTTACAAAATAAAAAAATGAAAAATTTATGGAAAGCTAGTGACATCAACTGATAAAATGATAAGTGAATAAAGTAGAACTCTACAGTGTTACATTAGTTCTTGTATTTACCGATATTTTGTCCTTTTCCTAGGCCTCTGATAGTAATTTTATAAGAGGCTAGTTAAACCTTAATTAAACTTCAATCCCATACTAGGTATCCCTGTAGTAGTGCAAGTTCACACGCAGTGCGGGAAAGCAATTACAATCACTTAATCACTCTTACAAAATGGAGAAGGGGTTTGTTTAATATTAATCGAGAAAAAGTAGAATCTTACTCTTTTATGTAGAATCGAAAGACATTTTTTCATGGGTATCCAGATTTCCTTTATCAGGGGTTGGTAGGTCTGATATATGGGTGTCTGTGTACCAGGGAATGTACATTTTTCAATGACGCTTTAGAATTCTTGTTGCATAAGCCCAAACCTTAATGTTATAGCCACTCACATTTTTTCAACATTTCTATTACATCTTTTAACTAATAACCCACACTTAGATAGAGAACAAACAACACAAATATTCAGCAATAGATGAATTAACGAGAATTACTCGAAATAAGAGCAAAAAATCAAATACCAAATCTTTGTATGCATTGGAATGGTATGTTAGTCCAAGACCGGTTTAATGTTGATAGAAGAGAAAGACTTGTAATTAAAAAACATGGGAGAAAATATTTATAATAGTCAACCACACCAAATGATGTGCTACATTATTTAAAGAAGAAACATAATCAGCTACCTTTTAATATTCATTTTTATAAAATAAATACATACAAATATACAAGTAAAAGTAATCTCCGTAGATTCGCTAGAGTGCTCGTCCCAACAAGGGACACCGTAATAATAGCAAGAATTAGTGAAAGTGAAAAGTGACTTACTGCAGTTAGATTTTGTGTCCTATCCTATGACACAAGTATGAGTAGTATGATTATTCCTATACAATCTAAAAGAAATACCAACATTTTCCTAAAAGACAGTTTAGCGTATACAAAAACCTCTTCGGAGTCATGCTTGAGGAAAAATAGTTGTCTTATTCTTGTGAGCTGTCATCATAACATACGTTACAAGCTTGGATACTTATTTGTCTGGAAAGCGATTTAATGCCCACCTCAGATTTCAATTTGTCAGTTTTCCCCAAGGAATCATGATTTTTTCCTAAATTAAGTAGCTTTTCCGAAAGCTTTGCTTTGCGTCCAATAACCAGCCCGAAAGGCCACACTATTTTTGGTTCTCAACTGGCGTCGATGCCACTAGTCAATTTGAGTAATGTATCGAGAATGCGTGATGAAATTGATAACTTGGTTTTACAAATACTATTAGGTTCCTCATTTTGTCCATAGTTTGGTTATTCATCTTATATTAGCCATATTGTCTATAGATGTATTCCAAATAACCAAATCACCAAAAATAGCATTTTTCTTTAAGAAAAATTTCATAAATTAGGAATAATACGTGAATCAGTTTTAAACGACTTTTTATAGCACCATTTGTCACTTTTCTATTACAGATGGTTTTTACATTCTGCATATTGTTGTATGGTTACCTTATTTGGATTGTACACGATCAGATGCTGCCATGTAATAAAGTGTTATGTCACCTGATTTTTAATATTTTTTAAGAGCCGCAAAGTTTACTGTCCATGATAAGACCTCACGTTGGGCTAAAATGATGCAACCTTTTATGCATATTTGACCATTTTGACAAATTTTAAGAGCAAGGATTGAATATAGAAGTGTGCGGAAAAGCATTACGATTGCTTTTAATCTCTCGCAGAAAGGTACACTCCCCTTTAGCCCAGGAGCTTTAGGAAGCACGACAGAATAGTGTCCCCCCACCTTAGCCTAATGAGACCACACCCCATAAGCAAAGCTTATCCAATTCATTTTTGTTCTAATTGTTTTCTTGATCTTTTTATTTAATGTCTTCGTACCTCATTATTTATTTTTAATTTAACAACATTCTTCTTCCTTTTCCGTTTTCTTCTTGTCTCTCCAAGAACTTTCTTTAGCTTAGTTTTGTAAGGAATGCTTGTCAGAAAATCTACGATGGCTCCTCACTCGATTTTTGACAAACTTGTGATGCTTTACACTCTTGGGAATGTACACTTACTTTCCAATCTATCCTGTGTACGTGATGCTATTCACCATTACAATACCTTAGTTACTCTCAACTCTCAGATGCACCCTGTACTAAAAAATACAAAGTGTTTCAGAGAATTTAATGTTAGGTTACTAATAGCAAGAATTATATGTGATTATTCTGATACATTTATTGCTTGTATACCTTACGAAAGAACTGTCAAACCATCTTGATAAAAATGAGGTGATAATTGACTTTGATGATGTTTCAAGGACCTTCTAAAAGATTGTCAGAAACAAATGACCATTTTACTTTAGTCTATGGAAGAATTCCAATCAATCAAATTGACAAGTACAGAATCTTTGGAGTTCCAGTTGACATCATCTGTTCATTCGCGGAACATTTGCCATCAAGTAACAAGAAGACAAGCGCAATGTTTACTGGAACTCAAACGTTATTACCTACGTAACCAATGCAATATATCAGGCCATAACTGTAGTAAAATTAATCTACAGCTCTATTGTAACGCTATATAAACCCATGATGAGATTTCCTAATTTACCTAATCAATAAAGTAAGCAAAGGGAATCAACAGACACAAAAATAACCCTCCCATCAACATCAACAAAGAATTCTACATGTATAAAAGGAGCCTCGTCAATGGTTAGGCATGCAGCAAATTTCACATTCATTTACTAAAAGCAGTCATCCCGTTCACACGAGAAAACGCATTTAGTTGGTATAGCAAGTTAAAAAACGAAATAAGAAAGACATCTAAATACACGTGCTATAAGAATAAACTGGTTTCTCGCATTTCGTAGCATAGAATAGCATTAACTATATTTTAGGTCTTTCAATTGCTAATTATATGAGTATTTTTTGAGACAGGAAAAACCTTAATATCAGTATTTCTGACGTAATTTTCATCCTCTTAATAAACCATTTAAAACAAATAAATAAATAAATAGATAAATAAATAACTAGATAAATAAGTAAAAAGCCAAATAAATTAACAGAATAGGCAAATAAATTATCATCTTTGGCGTTGTCATAGACAAATAAATAAATACGTAAATAGCCAAATTAATTATCGGAAAAGGCAAATAAATTATCATCTTTGGCGTTGTCATATTACGTTATCCTTCTTTGCCAAATCTATTTTATATCAAATAATAAATAAGTAAATATGTAAGTAAGTAATTAAATAAATAAATAAATCAATAGACAAAAAAATAGAAAAAAATAAAAAATCTTCCCTTGTTTCTTTTTCTTTCAGCAATTTGCTACTACCTTTATATCAGGCAACCCAAACAAAACATTTATAAGGTTTATGGCTGCAACTGTCAATACATTCTTTTGCGTGTATGGAAGGTAAATGATAAACGAGTTATAGTAGCACCTTATAAGTTTGATAATGTGAGATTTCTGCCCATGCCAAATACTACACATGTGATGACTTCGATTGCATCGAAATCGAGGCTATATTACAGCTTACTCTGTCTCATTTCACATTTTTTCGTTCACATCGCATTTCATGAACGACAAAAACTTTAAAAAGGTACAGAAATGCGAAATCCTTATTGTAGCACCATTGTCAAGTATGCAAGGTTTTAATCCAAACGTACTATTAGTAAAGGTAATATCTTTTCTTCCTCCAAGTCACCGCCAAATGAAGCCCCTTAGTATAGTGTGTCAATTGCTTGTGAGCCATTTAAATAAGATCAGGTCACAGTAATATCTTCCATCTTGGCCTGGGTCAGGGTTATAGTGCTTAATGTATAGCTTCTCACCTTCCTCATTTACCCGGGGTCGTTCTACTGAGAGTTTGAGATGGTGTTATAAATTTATCGTCTACCTGGTGCCTGGTAGGCAAGCTGCGACAGGCACAAGTCCCACGCTACTCTTTTCTAGAAATTGCCCTATTCAGCGGCCTTTTCTTTTTATTCAGGGTTACATCAGTTAATCCAGCCACTGTTTATCTGAGGCGAGAAAGTCGGACAAGATAAGGTAAGGTATGATGTGTTCAACCAGAGGCGCTTCACGTCTCCAATTGTTTAAACAAAATTCCTGTGGATACAAGTCACTGGATCAATCAACATAAATGTTAGCGCACTGAAGGGTCATTGGTTCTACTCCCCGTGGTGAAATATTTTCTCTAGTTTAATTTTAACAATATTGACATAATGAGACTCTAAGGACATGTTTTCCTAGCGACTTTGCTGTCCTAGAGGATTTCTTTTATTGGTCAAGATTTAAGAGCACTTGCAGAAAGCTTATGTCTCTTACAGGACCTTACATTTGAGAATTTACTTCAACCAGTAAATATACACAATGCAACCTATTACCGGAGTTACCCCCTATGCATGCTACATGACAAAGATGACAATTTACTGGAGATAATCATGACATTATGATGAGATCCTCTTACCCAAGTGAATTAGAATAATCGTGACAATGTAAGTTTTTTTGTATTATTGTATTAATTTGTATTTTCCTTCACAAACAAGTAGACTCATGGCTCAAGGCCTAGGAACGATAGCGGGATAGAAACCAGGTTAGTCTTTAAACTTCCACTGGCTAAAATAGTGACTGATGAGTGCCATTTATGTTGGTAAGATCATAAATATTCGTCAGAAACTTTAAGCTCGACCACACATAAGTTGCTTACCGTTGCACATGACCAAGTATAAGGAGTTGTTGCACATTTTACATTTAGGTATGTCCCAATGTTGTCTACGAAAATATGTTTTCTTTAGTCATGTAAATATGACAAACGTGTTTGTGTTTTTGCTTGTCTGGAATGAATTTGGTTGTTTATCTTAATCTCTATATGAGAGAGGAGCGAAATATAGATGTCTGGACATCAATGAAAAACTATTTTCTCTACATTTCAACGTTATCGTTACCCCATTTGTAGTAACAACACGAAAGGGTAGCAGATGAAACGTTTACTCTAGGAAAATTCCTTTTCTTGTTTCAGTTTTTTATTTTCAGTTCATTAACTAACCACCACGTGGAGAAACCATTATGTATTGACTATTATACAGAGAAGACTTATGGCTGCTTTTACATGGATTCAAAATGCTCCAACGATAAGAATGCAGTAAATAAACTCCAGAAATAACCCTGAAAATCGAAACAACAAGTTTATAAAAATATGAGAATGAGATAGAGAAGATCCCATTATCATCGAATCCTTAGGCCGTGGAATCAAAAGATGCGCACAACAAGTAAGAACAACAAACAAAAGATCAACAAAGGTATGCATGCAAGCACATTGTTAAGATGTCCATGTTTGAAAGTGAATCCTTGGTGAGACAAATTTTCTAGTGTCGCGTTAAAAATACCTGACAACTGGCTTTATTGAAAACACAGCTATCAGAAAATGTTTTCCTAGTTTCCGCACCCACCATATTCCTTGTTCTCGTACTAGCTCTTCCTATAGTGTTTATGTGTATACAAGGGATGGGTCTTCGCTTGTTAAGAATATTTTACACAACAGTGGTATTTTATAGAAATTTATCGTATAGATAGGTATTTACAAGTGTTTACAACAGATGCTTAAATTGTTTACATATCACTAATATTCTCGTCATACGCTACGCATGACCATGCCGTATGTGTCACCTTTTCCTCATTATCGCTTTCATTTCTTTGTCATGGAAACGAGGGCTCAGGAATCTACCATCACACCAGCGTCTTGCAGTTGTTTTACTCTTCTGCACCTCTTAAAAAGATAACAAGTTCCGATGACAAGCATATTTCTATTATCGTTGGCTCTACAAATTCCCTCTCTTCGCAACCTATCGAAGTTAACCATGATTGTATATCATGGGTTGATTGTCCAATAACATGGGCAATTATGATGGGCTACATCAGATGGGTATCAATTTATAGGTAATTAAGGTGAGCTCATTCTTGTAATGGGTCGTCATATCTTTATGCAGGGCCACCTTCTACTTGAGATTTGTCAAAGTCGCATTCGTCTTCTGGGAAGCCACTTCGTGGAAAATATTATTGGAAATGAGCTTAAGGAGTCCTCTGAGAGGTGTAGACTCTTAAGTAAAGGCATCATTTACGGAGAAGGGTTAACCTTCGGGCAAAATGTATACTACAGATGCCGTCACAGCAAATTACTTGTAATTACTTGCCTGTATTGTTAGCCTAAATGCTCTTTAATCATTGGCTTATCGGTGAGGATATCAGCGTTGGAGGATTTATCTAAAAAGACTACTTTTGCGCAAAAGCTATAAAACAGTTGCATATAAATAAACAACTGTTGGTAAGTGACATGAAGCTGATAGTTAGGCTGAACTTGCAGATAGTTTCAACAAGTTCTTATAATGAGCGGTTCTGCTCACTGCATTAATGCTACCCTGTCAATGAATTGTCCTTACCTAGGTCACCTCGGAGGTCTGTGTCTACTACAGGGTGGGGTAGGATTTATCCTCCTCCTCTTTCTCCATTCTTCTCTGTTCTTAGTTAGTGACACCCACCACTGATCTATCAATTTTCAGAATGGTCTTCTACTGTTTTTCTTTCCATTCTTTATAATTATAAATAATTATAAAAGAATCAACACCAGGAGTTTTCTTAACATTTAAGACTGAAAAGGAAACGTTGCAGTTTAGAGGCCTTGTTATTTCTTGCCTTACTTGTTCCAAGAACAAGGTTTGCTTGTGTTATAAATCTCTTCCAAGTTGCTACCTGGACAACAACGTCAGTGAATTTCGATATTGGGCCTTTGCTTCATAAGTTTGTGAAAAAACGTGGATCACCTAGAAATGACTTCATTTTTAAAACAACAATGTCTGATTTATTCAACAAAACAATCTCAATTTCTTAGGGCTTTACAGAAAATGCAAACACAATGATCCTCTCTAAGCACCGTCTTGGCCTAGAGTCGACAAGGCCATTTTCTGCCAGGATAAAATGTGACCTTTTATATGCCGGCAGCATGCGAGTAATTGATATTGCATTTTCCAGATAATTTAAAAATTAGATGGTTTTAACCGTTTTCCTGTATTGTTTTACTTAAGATGAAACCACGTTTTGAGAAGTAGAATAACGAATACCAGCTGTCAGCCTCAAACACAAAGCTTCATTCTCTCCTGCTGTACTTGGATATTTTCTTACTGTACTGTTAGCGTTTTGTAACTTAGAAAATATTCCAACTAAATTACTTTCACTGAAATTGACTGTACATTTCTGGCTTGTACGAAGATTAAAGTGCAGCTAGGTCACGCGTGATTGTATCTCCCTCATCGGTTCATGCAAATAGTATTAACTTTGTCCCAATTGTTGAATTAAGCGAACGCGTCTTCTGAGGACAATTAGTTCACGAATCTAAGACATTTCATTTGTGAAAGCAATGTAGAAACTACTATCTTTCTAATATACTTAGGCAAATGATTTTGGAAATAACAAAAGAATTTATTCGTCAGGGCTATTCGATTTTTATCATCTTCTTTAGTGTTGATCTTTTAATTAAATTAATCAACTTGCAAGGGGAATGGTTACGAGGTAATTACTCAAACCTCATTACCGCTGACATTAAATCACTGACCGATATCATGATGCCACACGACTCGATCTCAGAAAGAATAGAGCTTTATGATAGCTATCTTCGACTAACGGGAAATATAAATTCCAATATAAGTACTTAACTAAAATTAACTTAGAAGATTGCCAACGTTTAGTTTGAGATATGTGGCTATTATTGAATTATTGTCAGATAAAGGTGGTCTTTGATTGAAGTATTATAACCAGTTATGTTGCTATTAAGGATGTCGTGAAGCCTAGAATACTGGGGGTCGATACAAGATGTCAAAAATCCAATATGACTGCTTCATGAAAAAGGAATAAAATGCCAACATTTCGAACCACCCTATTCAGCATAAAAAATAAAAAGCTTTAAGAATTTTCCACTATACCTCTGTTGTAATTTCTGACATTCTTGTAGTTGGTAATTGAGACAAAACAGAGGTTATAAGTCCAATGCATTCTAAAGAGACATCTGCAAATAGGGAAGAGCATTGTCAACACAACTGTCCATGCTGGCATTTATAAAAAACCAGTAAAAGTGGAGATTAGCCTGTAAGTGTACTTCTAAGCCCCTTATTTAACTTGCCACGGAGGCGGCAACCTCACCGTGAAATTGAGACAAGATAATAGGAGTCCAGGTTTCTGCAACAACCAAAAGTTGTATGGAGGGGATTCCTTTTTCATCAAATTTTTGGTGATATCCTCAATTTCAAATAAATGAGAAACCTTTTTATTGTTTGGCGGAATAAGTTAAAATTCTATGCTAACAAGTTATAACCTTTATACGGTTGAATCAAGTTATTTCATAGCGCGTGACATAACACATCCATTTTCTAAGGTTAAAGAACGATATTTCTGTCCCGAATTATTATCTAAAAGGTTTAAAGTAGTTCTATCAATCAATACTGAGCCAGGAGTCGGTTGAAAATGTAACCTAGAATAGAAATTAGGGTGAAAAAGCAGACAGGGTATTTACTATCTAGGAGGCTAAATTATCCCACATATCTTGTCATAGTTACTCTCTCGTTTTAAGATGCAATCCGGGTTTTTTTTGTAAAATTGCTGCTAGCTAGCGAATAGGTTTATTACTGTCATTGACCTATGCGTTATCGGATTGCCTACGTAGATATTTTTACAAAGAACCCCGACGTGAGATACGGTTGGGTCTCATCTTGTAAAACTGATCTAAAAGGACAATTCCAACCAGATGTAAGGGAAATTTTTACAGTACTTTTATTTGTGCGTTGAAGTCCCATCTATCGAGACTATACTGCAATCTTGCTTACGGAACAATGAAGTGTCGCTATGTAATGCAACAGGAGCTCTCCTTGTTACTGATATTATCACAGCAAATGCCATCGTCGATATCCTTTAAATAATAGCATCAAGATGATAGAATGAATGGAGGAATATGTCGTACTAAGTTTTTAACATTTACGATTCTTGCAACAGTTGTTGCGTTGATTGTGAGAAACATCTAAAATTATTATGTTTATTATCAAAGTTTCGTAATCTCTGAGAGCATGGAGGGAATCTTGCAAATGTATGTAATCAGGTATGAAGATGATAGCAAATACTAGACAGTATTTAAACTGGACAGTGTTTATGCTGGACAGTAGGCTGTATAAAGTGGACAGTATTTAAACTGGACAGTATCTGAGCTGGAAAATATTTAAACTGTACAGTTATTAAACTGGTCAGTAGGCTATATAAAGTGGACAGTAATTAAACTGGGCAGTAATTAAACTGGGCAGTAATTAAACTGGTCAGTAATTAAACTTGGCAGTATTTAAACTGGGCAGTATTTAAACTGGAATTAATGATCGATGTAGCTTATAGAGGCTGGATATCTGTAGAATCTGAGTTCAAATGAAGTTGAAGCCTTTTTACGTCTTGTTTCCTATTCTTAGCTAACAGTAAACGCTTGCTTAATCAATAAGTACTATTTTAAGCATGCTTTATCGTCTATCGGTAAAATCGTCTATCTTCAGTGCAAGTATCACCATGCCAAATTCGATGTCAACTAAGGCCACGTCTCCCAGGATTCTAAAGAACAACCAAAGAGGTGTCTCTTATTCAACGTAATAACAGTTCTTCATAATGGAAAAGATTTTCTAACTGAAAGATTGAAAAACAATTTATACAAAGGTTTGTATGGAGGCATTTGTAACTGCTTGGTACACCGAGGTCCCTAAACTAGCTACGAAATAATCCATTAAAAGTAAAGTTTGTGTAAGTGACTGCTACTCTCCCATAGATTTAGGCACTTTGTCTTCTACACCGGTAAGGCAACGATGGTCAACCTGGCATTTGGACAACATCTGCTGCCATTTTAAAGTTGTCCTCTTCATTAGCTGTTTGTTCAAGTTCAATCTCGACAAGGGAGCATTACTTGGTCATAGCTTCACGAAAGCTTTGTTTCAAAGGGAGATTTGTTTCAGAGGAGATCCGACGAGAAATTGATAATGGGCACCCTGCTATTTTCAGACAGACGCTTAAAAGTCAGAAAGTTTAAAATCTCTTTAATTTAGGGCAGGAAAGAGAAGGACAAAACTTGCTTAAAGGGAGTACGAAAAGTCCCTCTCAAGCTGAATATAGGTCAAAGCATTAATTGTTCTTGTCATTTCTGATGGGGCTCGATTGCATACTAATTTGGGTTGGGCGCAGATGGGAAGGATATATTGGTCTGTATGACAAAAAGTGAGATATTGAGACGGTATAGACTACTTCCTACAGGTTGGCCATCAGTAAATCCTTTATGGGCCAAATTGGTGCCGAGAAAGGTTGATTGCCGACCTTGCCGAAAACTGGTTTATAACAAACAACTTTTTACAAAATCGATGAGGGTCATCTCTTCGTTTCCATCAACTTAAGAATAAGATTGTTGTACTTCTGCATATTTCCGTCAATTATAGCGCTTTGAGAAGTGTGTATCTCAGTATCTTTGAGAAGACTTGCAACCTGCTCGATATCTCATCATCTTATCAAAAGTCAATTAAAGATTTAAGCATGTTACTGCGCACTGCTATATCATGGGCAGTCAACATCGAACTCATTGTTTGTATAAAAAATTAGAGGAAGGAAAGGCTGCAAACCATTTGGTATTAATTAGTTTGAACTCATCTTGATTAGGCTAATCAGTGGAGCTAGATAGCGTCTCCTGAGAAAAGCAGTACATCGCTTCCCAAAAAGATGTAGGCCTGTTGTGATTTATCGAACGAGAAAGTAGTTAAAAAGACCTCCCAGTACATACTACGTTTTAAATTTTATTTTCCGTGCTGGATGTTTTGTAAAATGTTTTACATATGTAACATACAATCATATAAAATTGGCAGGGGACTTTCAACTATCCATTTATTATTGATTCCTGTACCGAGTAGAAAGCTATGCATATATTTATTATACCATTGAATAAAGTTTTTTAACACTGATGTACATTTTCACAAGAATACTCCGCATGAAACATATGAGAAGAAATGGCGAACATTCTCAAAAAATGCCTTGGAACACAAGAAAACGGGACGACTAAAATGTTTTCTAACAGTGACTTAGGACGGCAGCTATTTTGACGCCAATAACTCCTGGAAATACGTTTTATTTAGATATAATATTTAGCAGGTTTGTTAATTTATCCTTCTTCTAAATAAAAATAGGTTTATTTAAGAAATGGTAAAATAAAATAATATAACAGCCGAAAGTTGAGACGCACCTAAGCAAAAGTTCCAAAGTCCATTTTTTTTCGAAGATCGTTTTCTAGCAAAACGTAAACTTAACTGAATTTCGGGATGATAAAAATGGTAAACATATAATTGAGTTCAAGGAGTTATTTTAAATGATTTGTACAAAAGAAGCCTCCAGGTTTACTCTAAATGTTTTCATCGGTAGATGTTAATGACTCTTCGTGCGGGATAATAGAATAATCATTTTCAAAGTTTTAAAAGATCGTTTTTGCAAAAAGGATTGCAAAAAGTTTCAAAAGGATTTGGGAAGTTTTTAGAAGATATAGAGACAACGGAAAATGAAAAAATTGAGACAGCATCCCTAATTTGGATTTTGTTTAAGAAGTGGCGCCTAGCAAGTGTTGCTGTTATCATTATCACAACAGTGAGAATGTTGATAATAGAATAAAACGAATAAATGGCATTTAAGTTGAAAATAAATAAATAAAAAATTATTTAAAGGTTGAGCATGGGCAATGACTAATTTAATGTCGGACCTATTTGATTCATGTTTGGTTCATGTTTCATAACAATGATAGATATAGGCCTATTTCATGAAGAAGTAAATTATAACGCACGCCGAATAAACGAAAAGGAATTTTAAAGAAGAAAATATCTCGCAAATAATTAGTAGTGTCTAGTCTGAAATTCTTTAGTTAGAGAAAAACATCATGATGAAATATATAAAGAAAACATGTTCAGTGAAACACAACAAGCATTGGCATGATCTTTCCTCTACTGTGCCAGCTAATATATGTACATTTTCAAGAAACGCTCTTATTTGTATCCCCCGACACATATAAACCTTAAAATAAGGAAAGATGTATCATCTAACCTTTTTTTTCTTCGCAAAATGACCTTACCTACCCCAAATCACATTCTGTCAACTTGCAGTCTTTGAGCCCAAAGAGCCGATACATGTGACGTCGAAGTGACATCCTTCGACTGATAGCCTCAAGCATCCCTAAAGTATTGCTCAACTCACTAGAACTATTCCTTGACTTAGCGGATAAGAGATCTCCGCTCTCTATTCAAATCTCTTGGACCTGATACAATTCTAGTTTACAGAATGAAATCAATAAAAAACATCGTTGCTGTAAAACTCAATGTTTACTTCAAAAGTAATCTCGAGAAGACAAGACGTGAAAAGTACAGTACCGTAATATAAGAAAAGATCTTTTGAATCAAATGGCTGACTTGGAATTGACAACTGTGGAAGTTTAATTTTTGGATTCTTCATTGAAGATGTAAGCAAGTTTTTGTTAATTTTCTTCAGAACATCTTAACCACCATAGAATCTTAACAAAAATCAGATTAGTAGCTCTACGCTCTAAAATCATCCGTCTTTAAACTTCTATCACTTATTATCATTAACACTTTTTTGTGCCTTATCTGCTACTTCTGACTGATCCCTCTACTTTTTATATTAAAAGTTTAATCCTTCTTATTTTAACAATTTTGGGGGATATTTTTCTTCTTTATTTGGCAGGTTGGAATGCTCGTGTAGTATGTACTTATTTATTTATACGATTTTTGTCATTTGTTTATTATAGTTGGTTAATACTTCGTGTTTTTTTATTTTTGATTTGTATGGGGGTTATTTGGTTTTCTTGTAAAGCCGTAAACTCTTGATGTTTGATTTTCATTGAAAATTCTTTATGTGATCTTTGTTGTTGTTTTTTTGGTTTAGGGGTGTTTGTTGTTTATTTTACATTCTCTTTGTAGGGTACAGAACTGCTTGGAGTGGGGGGGGGGGGGGATCGCTGGTTTTATTGTTCTGTAGCTATAACTAAACTTACATAAATATGTAAAAGTCAGGGACGGATGAATCGGAGGGGTTGGAGGAAAGCGCATGTTTCAGATTTGGTAAGGTCGGTAAGTTTGGTAACCTATACTTTTGAGGGCCTTCTGGGAACTATTAAAAAAAAATCATTGACTCTTATAACTTGAAAAATAGGTGAATGATATTCTTTGTCTGTCGGTCTCCCCTCCCGACTTTTTAAATAATAATAATTGTTTAAACTTTAATGCCACCTATGCTTTTGATTCTGTTGTCAACATTCTCACCATTGTGGGCCGGTAGGTTCACTGGGGACAGCGAGAATACAACCCCCTCCCCATCATATAATCACAAATTAACAAATAAATAGCGTCAGAGAGGGGTAAAATTTCTAAGAAATCTATCAACGACATGCAAGTATAAAAAAGTATGTTAAGAAGGCGTTGTGAAACCTTTTTTGAACTTTCTGGAGAATAAAGTAATTGTTTCCATTCTATTCGGTTTGTGTATGCTATTTTACACAATCTGTGTAATCTTCGCTATTTCGTGCACTTTCGTCAAATTGTTTATTGTTTACATGTTTCATAGAATGGACTCCTACTTCTTAACCTTTTGAAACTGCTGTAGAAGCACTTACTTTTCCACGCCATGAAAGATATTACACACTATTCCTAAGGAACATGAGTTACCACAGACTCAAACGTTTCCACATCTGCTCTCCGTAGAAAGTAAGTTACACGAAGATGCAAAATAGGAGTGCTATTTTTCTTACGAAATGAAATCTCTCTTGATCCTTGACCGTCATAACATCTTAGCCGAAGCAAAAATAAAGCTTCAGATGCAATCCTGATCGTAAAGAATTGCTAAGTTTTGTTTATAAAAATAATAGCATACAGTGCAATTCGTGCACCATTCTTTTGCTAGTTTATCGGTGATGGTGGTTTATCGCGTATTATCCTATCGCGATGGTACAAATCTTATAATTCAAAGCTGTAGGGGAAATATGCCCACTTGATATCGGATGACAGCTTCATAATTCAACAGAATTTTTTGTTTTATATTAGAAATCTCTAAAAAAATGGGAAGTCCACCAATCCAACAGATGGTAGGATGGGGAGGCTGAGGTATTGGCTCCCAAGCAAACATATTTATGTATTTTTAGATCTGTTGACAGCAGAAAGTGGAGCTTTCATGACATTTACTTTTATTTATTGGAGCAATCAGCAACTCGTTCTGTGTTAAGACTTCGCCCTAGATTTTCAAATATGGCAAGTTTCTGAAACGAAAGCTTCTCCGATTTTAATATTTTCCTAGATCTATTTAATCAGACAGCAAAGGCAAGAAAATGTATGCTTTTGTGCTATATTACCTAGTCTAAGATTGAGATAGGTGATATTTGACAATAAAATAATTTCATCATGTCTAAAATTCAGACGTTGATTGTACTGTTGTTGCGTTATTCTCATTAGCTATGGTTTCTTTATGACTTTTCCTTTAATAGATCTGTACAATTGTGTACAACTCTGCTCTTCGATATTTTCAGAGAGGGGATATCCGAGTTTTACTATAGTCTTTTGATTGAAAAGATGAGTGCGGTAAAACGGCTAAGACGGTGTATATTAAAACAGTTGAGTTGGAGAATATATCGTTTGTGCGTCTGCACCATGTGAAATTGTAAAAATTTTGAAAGGAGAAGGAGCTTAGAATTTGGAAATTAATGACAACTAAATATTTTAAATTAAGGATAAAAGTTGTATGGGGGCTTTTCATAGCACAAAACTTTGTTAGCTAAAAATGAGTTTAAAGTAATGGATCTTATTGGGTGGTATAGTCTAATGTGTAGGGTCGTAGGGGGAGAGGAGTCAAGTTGCCTGCCGGCACAGGCTCATTTTGGTATTAGAAACATCAAAGAGGGGCTGTAAGAAAACGATTTTATATAAGAGTTTGTAGGGTTAAGTGGTTTATTTCTCAGTACATCATTTAAGGGTATCAATGAATCACAAAAGCATGCTTATAATCTTTTGTCTTCTGGTGTATTCTAAGAACCACCTATACAAAGCTTAAGGTTTCCCATTGTCTACATAAGCGTAAGAGAAATGGAGGTAAGGAGTCCCTCAAATATTCAAAATTTCAGTCGAAGTGTTGTCATAATAAAACGTGACAAGAGCAGTTACCATAGAGTTCCCCTCATCCTAAAAAATCCTGGTGGGTGGCTGATTATGAGAAAAAAAATTTGCTGTATTCTTAGGTGAAATACATAGTTTCCTTGTCTGGGAGTATAGGATACCCTTTGACACATTCGTGCTATCACTTAGACCAAATAGTAAAAGGAAACTTTGTTTTTGTTGGAGTCACTGTATTTACGGACAAAAGTGCCTTGAAAGATGCTACTAACCGGAAGTTAATAATTATAAGCCCTACGTATGTATTTAATACTGAAGTGAATTGATAACTTATTCGAAAGAACCCTTATTTGAACCTGGGTGCTTATTTCGCCCTGTTACTTTACTAATAGAACTGTCTTGTATTGCACAATCATTCAATCTATGTATCATTGTACGTATTGCAGCTTGTTTACATATTCTGCACGTGTCTGAGCTCTCACATAAGATCAAGATTACCAGCAATTAAGTACAGGTAGGCATATTGCTTTTATTATCTCAATTGATCATCGTACTTACCGCACTTCCATCCCTATACTGCCCTCTGTCTAAACAAGTGTTACGTCCAAGTTTTAAATTCAGTTGTAAGATTTGACCGAACTGTACTGAACGGCGTCTAAAATTTCTAGTTATAAATTTGATGACGTAGCGTTGATCTTCTAGCATCGTGTGAAATTCGCCAATTGTTTTATTCTGGACTAAACAAGTTCTCCGGCCACTGAAGTCAACAAACCGAAGTCGCCTCATTAACTTACATACGTCGATGCGAGCGCTCCGGCCGCAAGCCAGCCGTTAGATTACTGAGAAAGAAAAAAGAGATATTTTTAAAAATTATACATCAGCTTTCTTTAGAATAGGTAGAGGTATAGGTAGAGGTAGAATCATAATCAATATATCAGTATATCAACATATCCTCGTCGTTCAACACTGGACCTGCTCTATCCATTTCTTCTTTGTCCGGTCTTTTCGAGGATGGGTTTTCATCAGGCTTTGTTCCTTTTTCACCCATCCAAGACGTACTAGGAGATTAACCTGGCCTGGGCGTTTTTTCACTTCTGGGCCGTTTTTGAGAGCTTTTTTTCCCAATCTGGGCATTTTTAAGCATGATTCCTTAATTGAGTCCCAGGCACTTTTTCAGGAATTTACTTCAAGGAACTTAGCTTTGCTAGACCACATATTAACATGAACTACAGAGTCTTTGAAAATGTCTGTTATGGAAACGGTGTTATAGAACAACAGTATAGTTTGCACTTATACTTTAAATAGCTTGAAGAGATATTAGAGAGAAGTAAAAATGTCACCACGTAGATCGATCTGCAGCTCTGACTGTCCCATATTTTACTAGTTACAACAGAAACGATAAAAAGAGAAAACTCAAATTCGGGCAGGTCAAACCACGAAGGCATTAATACAAGGCATGGCTGAGGGTACACAGTCGAGAGGAAGGACCTCAAAGAATCTGGTTTTACGACATCCAACAACGCGGTCTCGGATTGAGGGAAACATCAGAGAAAGCAGGGACAGGTATGGAATTGATGACACCTGTCAAGTCATGGGTGCACCAACGGTCGTTTATCCATGACTATTGTTAATATTAATGATGATGATGACCACACCCTGACCATGCTAGCTCTTACATATTTTGGTCTCGAATACATATTTTTGCAAACCAAGGCCCATTATTTACCGGAGGGAGTAAAATGTATCTATCTGTCGGAAATATATTTGCAGTAATTTATGTATCCGTCATGTTTCTTAAAATATTCTCATTTTTCCAGCCAATACACTTAAAACCATCTAGTGTGCAAGAATGCGACATGTAGATTGCCAGACTGATTTTTGTGAAATGCTGGTCAAGTTAAACTTCTTTTGATGTAAAGAAATGTTTAGTTTTATACTTGGATTTCAGATGCACTCTTATAGCAAACATTCAATAATCCTTCTAACGTACAGACTACAACCATGCGTATTGAAAATAATGTGAAAACTTCACAATACAAATCTTCAGACACTTTATGACTTGAAAGCACATGTTTTTCCTGAATTCCTTTTACATTCCATCGATTCTCGCCTGGGCTTTGCGTTTTCGTTTGATTCTTTAAAACAATAAGTGGCAACACAAGATGTGAAGCTACTCTTTTGGCATATGACGTTACATTTCAATCTAGTGGCAGTGCGATCTATATCCTTAAGCCTCGAACATGAAAAATCCAATATAACTAACCATTATTAGCATCAGAAGGAGTCGTAAGCCAGGTTGAGGTGGCAAGAAAGTTCCAACTACTCTGACCAAAGTTTGCCTGATTTTAGTTAAGCAATTTAACTTACTAAACTATATTTCATCGGGGCAGTCATGTTGCCGTTCGAACCTTGAAATACGTTAGTAGTTGACATTATACATTGAAGGAATCCATTCTAAGAAAATACCTACAGTGTCTTATTTTACAGTATTCGATTCGTATTATACAGTTTTTCTTTATTTGACATCTACTATTCTCGCTTGATTCAATTATTTTGAAAGTTGTGTCTCTGGAAATGGATTTTTGACTGAAATACTACAACTTACACTTTTAGGTTTCACTAGGATATGAGGTTGTATTTACTTCCCAGAATAAGATGGCACTTCAACAGCAATTAATATGGTGTTCTTTGTATCATCTTGTTCATTTACTCTCTTCCGTATTTTAAAGTGTGTAGTCCATCTCGGATTAATGCCCCAAAGCGATATTTTGTGCAAATCCCAGATCAGTCAGCTTTACTCCATTTGACTTTATTTTCTACTTTCTTTGTTAGTTTACCACTACGAAGTTTATTTGTTGGCGGAAACAGGAGATGTGTAAAAACGCATCCCTAACTTACTCCAGAACCTTTCATTTACTATTCTTGGTGTACGTATACAATTACTCTGTATTGGATCAACAGATACTACATACGCTTACATGCACAAACAATGCCGTTGTTCAATGTCTCATTGTGGAAAACAGTACAGACGTTTTCCCCAAACAAAGAGTATTCTTCATTGAAACGCTAGTAAAATCTCACAATATCAGTTATATGTACCATATTGCTGTCAGAAATGTCATAATACCTTTCAGCATTCCAAACCTGTAGAGCAAAGCAGGTGAATCAATACCACGTTAGTTAATTGAACTTCAAAGGTAGCATCAGAAGAACCTAATCAAGTAAACAATATGGTAAACTGATAACATCTAATGAATTTTCAATTAGAGTCTACCGCCTTCCTAATTTTAAACTCTTGCATATGAAACTGAGCACAAAATCATACATTTTCACTGTAAATATAGTTCAATTCTATCGATCTGGCGCCGATGGATTAAGACTTTTCTCAGTGATAAAGCTATTGCTAATTTTCTCTGATTCCTATTGTTCAAGATAATGCCAAATATGAGACCAGAACGATATTTTCTTTAATTTCCTTTGTTCGGACTGGCTTTTAAATTAAACCTAAAGGTTGGTAGAAGGTTCCAATGAAACGAACACACCAACTTGTGTATTGGTGTTTGATTCTTCAATTCTTCATTTAATTATACAAACATTAATCTGTCTTTAACGAATGACGTTAACTCCTTGGAGATCCATTGGATCACCATAGATTCTTTTCAAAGTTTAGACAAAAAGAGAAAACTGCAGGTCCTGAATTGATTAGAAAGACTTCACGATGAACCAATGTTAAAAATAGAGCACGGAAAATACTTGACAATTAATGGAACCAAACTTCTTGAAGGGCAGATGAGCAATTTAGGGAAATATGGGTTCTTTATTTAGACTACTCTAAGACCTTTATTTCAGGATTTCAATTACATGCTCATGGTTTGTGATCAACGTATTATCTACCAAGGCAGGTCCATATAGGATTGTTTTGTAATAAAACCCTAAAACTTCTCATTTGATGTAGGAATGAGTGGCACCTTGCCTAGTGCTTGTATTTCTGCTACATCATTTCTATCCTTGCTTGTTTCAGCTTGGCATTTAAAGTTTCAATAACAGTTCTGTCTTTAATAAAATTTTAAGTTTAAATTTAAATGGATTGTGCTAACCCTTATTAATTGAGATTAATTCTGACACAATTCCAGCATTTTACAGCATTTTTCTTCCTATTTAAGTCTGTAATTAAAATGATCAACAGTTGCCTATTTTTTATACGTTTGAAACTATCTTGATTTCCTTTCAAATTCATAGTCCGAGCTTAATTTTTGCTATATTTTTGATAAGTAAGAGAACTCAAATGATTGTATTTCTATTGTTATAGGGAGAGAAGAATTAAAAATCAGCTATCTCAACGAACGTATCTTTACTTTAGCGAAATCTAGTTAGCAATTAAGAGTAAATCGGAAGCTCAGCAGTTTTCAGCAAAATAAAGACCAGTAGAAATCATTTTGAAGTGTATATAGGGTGATATAGCACGGTTCCATGAAAGGAGAAAACTAGTGATAACTAACGATAACTAGCGACAACTAGCGATAACTAACCAAAACTAGTGGCAGTGATAATCTACCTGTTTTCGCCTTTTTTTCTGAAGACTCATTCTGACTACCATACGCAATGGGTTTTGATACGGACGATTTGATGTTATTCTATGCATTGTTGTCAGAAAAAAGTCAAAAAGAAAAATAAATTTCGTTTTTGGATACGCACATTTTTCAACGAAGAGAACAGCTTAGTGAATCTGAAAATTAAGTGAAGGCATTACTGGCTAGTGACAGAATAATATTTCAAGTAAGCTTGAATTAACATCACATTCTTTCAGAGACCAGTGCTCAATTTAAGGTCATATTACTACTTAATTAAGTATCTGCTCGCACTGCCTCAGAAAGCAGCTTGTTTCTGTTAAATTAAAGGATGTGTTTCTCTTTGTCTCAACCTTCCAATCACAAAAAACACTGTGCTTTTATGAAATTTGCTTTTATGAGTTTGATTATAAATCCTTGGAACTGTGTGTGTAATGTTGGCATTCTCTGATCTTGAGCGAAAACATGCGATAAATATAAATACGTTTTGATTTTCAATCGCTAGTGATCGTTACATATCGCTCATGAAACTGAGCGATAACTAGCGAAATGATTTAGAATGACGTTCCCACTAGAACACTTTCGCTAGATATCGCTAGTTATCCTTAGTTATCGCTAGTTATCGCCCAGTGGGAACCGATCGTATGCGACTAGTAAGTTGGTTGTAGTGTCACTTTATCTTGAAAATATGTCGGCGAAAACCACATCAGTAGTTGTAAATGATTTGGTTATAGTTTGTTAGAACTGAAAAAGAAAGAACAGTGATAATTTCATTCAGTCCCAGATATTTCACTAATCATGATATATTCATGTCTACAATCGACATGTGTTCAGTACAATGGATCGAACATAAAAGTAAAATTTCACACTTTCGAATAACTAGACCAGAACGTACTGTTCTTATTACCATATTTCCCTATGGTAGACACATAGAAAGGATCTAATAACCTCCCCTATGCAATACGAAAACCACTGTGTGTCAAATAACTCAATATCTGAAACTGTATTAGAAGATTTCTTTGGTCAAATGGAGAGCTAAGGTGATCAAAGCACATCGATTGTCTCTCTTCGCGGGGCGGTAGCTACCCTGTTTTATTAGTGGGGTGGGAGCACTCATAACTTATTTTGAGACTATAACAAAGGGCCTTTATTGAGGCATTTGAAAGCACTGGAGGGGGCTTTCCTTTTTGCCCCTTGGTCTCTTTCAAATTCTGCTGATTCACTTTTAATCGATTTTTCACCATTGCTACCATTAAAAACCATCTTTAACACAGACACGTAGAGCGAAATGTCAAGTTCAATATTATTTTCTGCCAACAACTTAAAAGAATTTGAACTCGACTTACAAGTCTTCTGCCAAGTATTTAGGCTAAGAGGAATCGAGAGATGCACCTGTGACACCTAAAAACAAAATTAAATGTGTCACTGCAATCTTCAGAGTAATAAGATTTATGCAACTCTAAAATATATGTTGTAGGTTGCTGAAGAAAGATTAGGATGATGGATGCGGGAAATAATATCCTGTCCAACAGTGTTCAAAGTCGGAAAGCAGAGTTGTCATTTTTCATTCCCTCCATATCCACAATTGCTTTAACTAAGGCCATGCCTTCAGTTACATCCAGGATGACTTTTATTGCACAAAACCGTTGATTTAAATAACTGGAAAATATAGCCTAGGAAACTAATTGAGTAATCCACTTCTCGTATCTGAACTGACAGCCTTTGTCCTGATGAGAAGTCATCGATTTCTCCATGCACCCTACTCATTCCCAACAGCATCGTTTCTTGCATTATACATCGCTGTTTCCATCTCTTAACACAAATCCGAAACCGAAAACGTGCACAAGATATGTCATCGCTGGATGTAAGGTCTCTTATATAGTTTTCAACAGGTTTCATCAACCGGTTTCGAGATTAGAGTCTCTGTTCTGGAGCTCTGCGATTGAAAATTGTTGTCATGGGTCACTCTCCTGCTTTAGTTTCTCATTTCGGGCATCAGCAACTCCTCGAACTCTAAGTAGTGTGCTTGCACTCAAGACGTAAATGTAATGAATAGTTGTAGGTTTGTGACATCTAATGGTAGCTCAATATGCTGTACTCAGAGTACAATAAATCTTCGTTGCATGAGGAGTTACACTACAGATACGTAAAGAATACATAAAGAATACACTACAGATACGTAAAGAATAGTCTGTTGCTGAGAACTATAAAGCGAAAGAAGTAGCGTCGAAGATTTTAGCATCCTTTTTCCACCTTGAGTTGTTCAGCTTCCTGAGTATATTACTCTTTTGTCTTGGCAATGTGGTCCCTAAATGTGAGGATTCGGTCAAATGTAATCTCTAGATAGACGTGATTGTGAGTGTGATTCGGCTGTTTTCTATAAGATCTAGTACATAATTGGCACTTTACTACTCTGCTCATTAGATAAAAGCGAGTTTATTCGCGTTTGTATTTGCTAGCACGTATTGGATTGGTGGTATTATAGCAAAAAACGTATCAAGGCAATGACTAGGGTAACGTCTGCCTCTTCAAAGTTGTGTTTTTACGATGTACTGAACAGGGTGAATAGATTGTTTGTTTTCTTATCTTGTAAACAGCAGAGGAGAAAGAAAGCATCCCCGAAGAAGCTCAGTTTTTGTATTTGATATCTGCTCTGTGTACTTGTTAGGTATACAGAGAATATGCAATTCAACATTACGCCGCTCATTGAATTCAATCACCAAGGCCATATATTATGGTCTCCTGGAGGAAATTAAATCTTTGACACTACCATATGGTGCTCTAAGATGTGTGTGAGTTACCCATAATTTTTTTTCACAAAACCGTGAGAGGCTCAAGAGCTATTTCATTACGCTACTTCTAAGGTTTGAATCTTGCCTGTCCGGAGGTAAGATGTTCATCCACACATTTCCTAAATAGTACAAGAATAGGGGTTCATATGACATGTTTATATGGCAGAGTAACGAAATTTGTCTATATGTTTTAGGAAATGTTGTATCTTTGGTAGTCTTCAACAGGTACTCTAATCCTTGCTCTTCTACTGATAATTGACAGCCAGTTACATCTAACATTGAGCATATTAACCACCTAGCCACGTATTGGACTTGTTGACAAGGATTCTGTTCATATATCCAAATTGTAAAGTCAATAATGAGATTGATCAAACTGTTTTGCGGCAACTTCGGAGGAAGTGTTAAAACCTGCCGATACTTTTACTCGATTGATATTGGCCCTGAGCACTCTATGATTGTGATACAGCTAAAAGTTCAGAAGCAGAGTAATTAATGTAGCAAAACTGAATAATACTGACATTGCTTACAGCGTAGGAGGAAGGTTTTTACTACTGCATACAGACGACGTAGAAGATCTCGATGAACTCTGCAACAAATTTGTTGACATTAGAAAGAAAAGGAAAGTGTGCTTTGGGTGTTCAGAAAACAATTACGCGGCAGGTCAATGCAAGCTAAGAAGCAACCTACTTAGAAACCCAAGCAACTCAACTATCGGAAACCCAAGCAACCTAAACACAAGGAATGATTACAAAGAGATAAATCAATGAGTCAAAAATAAGGAACCCAAGTAACAAGGAAGTGAACTGAAGGAAAATATTGAAACCAGAAGCAGTAAAATACCTCAAAGGTAAGACTATAAAGCCCCTCACATGCGATGGTAGACAAAGATGGATGCAGAAAATTGGAGTTAAGGGAGGTACTGGAAATTTGAAAAATTACTTTAAGGAAGATCGAAAGAAATCTCCATGCATGATCAAGAAGCAGTTAGTTATATAACAGTCATCCAACATAACAATGTAACCGATAAATATCGGCTAAGTTATATCAGCAATCAAATTTTTTTTTAAAAAACCATAAAAATTCCATGCGTTGTTGTTATCAGTTTCGCGATTAAGGGTGGAAAACATAAGATTGCTGAAATGCTTCTAAACGAAGAGAACAAGATTTTGATATTAGGACGAATTCCACATGCAAAGTCTAAAATGGTTGTTATTCTAGGACGCCGAAAGGATAGTCGATTGGACCCGGAAAATTAAAGAACGACCTCCCTTCTATCTACAGCAGGAAAATCTGTTTTGTAAAACCATTCTTATCATTCTGAAAGATAAATTGAAATGATTTATTTAACACACTAACTATGGTTTCTGGAGTGGCCGAGGGATAAATGATCTAATCTTTATAGTAACACAGGTCATGAAGACAGCACTTGAACCTCTCCATCTATTTCAACTTCATCGGTTTCAAAGCAGTCCATCTAGAAAATTAATACTGAAGATGCTAAATACAATCAGAATTCACTCAATGTTGGTTCAGATTATTAAAAACGTTTACAAAAATTCATGTCATGTAACAATTGATGGAAATCGGCCTTCTTGGTTAAAACCAAAAGTCCGAGTAAGGCCAAGATGTCTTTTTCCCAGTGTCTTTCAACGTATCCCTTAAATTTGTCTTCCAAAAATTAAAACCAATTAACAAATATTTTATCTAAAAGATTACTTCCAGTTGACATTCTCTACCCTAATGATTTGACCCCTCTATCAGTGATCTTCGAAAAATTTCAGATTGATACAGAGGAACTGGAAAAGTTTGTAAGAGATGAGGAATAAAGATCAATGCTCAGAAGTGCAATGTTATTTCTGTAATGATGAAAACCTAGTAGAAAAAGGAAACATTTTCTTTTCTTGTTAGCTTGATACTTGATTTCAAGGATGATATCGATAGTGGAATATATTTCGCCTATTCCATATTTGGAAAATTGAAAGAATAAATAGGATCTCAAAAGCACGTAAGTATAAATTTAAAATTACGCCTCGAAAATCCTGATAATATCCATAGCCACATACGCTTCAGAGATGAGGGCATTACGAGAAGGAGGGAAAAAATGGTACCTTTTCTATGTCTTGCGTGAGACGATGACTCATTCCACTCATAACGTCTCGGAAGGCTTGAATAACAATACATTCAAACATAAGGGCAAAATTTGAGTAGTTATCTAACAAATATGTAACGCAACGAAGCTTTCACATTGTGTTAGCATGTTGTAAAACATGACAAGCTTTTTGGACATGACATGCTATTTGGACATGTAAACGTTGACACCGAAATTTCGACATTTCAGGTTCTACTAGAGAAGTTTGAAATTTCATGACTGGTGTTTCGTCATACTTCTGCTTCAAACGAGTCGAGGGTGAAAGTTTTGGCTTTATCATTACAAGAATGTGTATCTGACAGTCGTATTGGCTGGACGTTTTATGTTATGATGCTCATCCTCTAACCTTCTAACATATGATTTGAAAACTGTGGAAGCTTCTGAGCAAAATTTCTTATAATGCATACTTCTTTTCATCGTGGATAAAAAATAAAGTACTATAGTATAGTAGTATACTAAATATAGTAAAGGAGTGACAATTGATTTCATCCTATCATCAGATGTTGTCTATGAATAAACTCTTGTACACCTCCTGTCACCATGACTACTATCAAGAGGAATAGCAAGGTTAACGGTTCTTATAATGTCATCCATCATCTTTCTTGCTGTTGAGCAGTTAGGATTTACTCGTGCAAGTATCCTGAAACTCTCCGAGCAAATAAATGTAAATGCATAATTAGCTTTGTCCTGGATAAAGATGAAGGCAATATAGCAAAGAAGAAAAGACATTGCATTCGTTTTTGAGTTTCTTACAAAAATTTATGGAGACCAATTAGTTGCGCATATTTTATTTGCTTTCCAAACTTGTTGTTTACCGTTTCCTACAATGTTGACCTTACTTTGATTAGGCATTATTTCTGACGTTACTGTTGTATGCATCAATAAAACTTTAATTAGCATTCATCGACTTTGAATTATGTCAATATGACAAAATTGCAAATAAGAAAGTTTTTAGCGAGAAACAATGGCCTTGAAAAGGGCGGACTTATGCCTAAGCGAAACAGACTTAATACTTGCGCATTGTCAATACGGACTTCCTTAAGGCTTTTTTTGTTGTTAAATCAAGAACCTTCTTCTGTTTGCATTCGACCTCATTCCACTTGTGTTGTAAGTTGGCTCTACGCACTGCACGGTGCTCGAGGATTAGTGAGTGAGTGATTCGACCTCATTTAACACTTTAAAATTTTCTTCAAAAATTTCTAGCCTTTTATGACCATGTCGTAGGAAGAGAGCTTATGACGATTTTACACCGATTTAGTTAAACAAAAAGACTGTTAATAATTTGCTGCCTAGTTTTTAAAATAACAGTGAGGTAGACAGGGATACCTGTGAGGTTAAAAAATTCAAACTTCAAATATTTATTTCTCTACTCAATCTATGCAAACCATTAATCTCTATATAGCCACAATATATTACATGATATGATATACGCTAAGATACGAATGTCAGAAACAAATAAAACTAACACAAATATACACACACACAAAACAATAGGCACCAGCAAAGCACGACAAACATCAAAACAACAACAAAACCTAACCAAGTCAAATGGCCGAATCAACAAAGAAGCTCTTGGCCAGGCCAGACACTATTCTATTTCCAGAAGATAATAATATCGTAGCTCTGATTATGCTAAATATTATCTTTAATTAAAGAAATTACCTTTATGGACGTTGATGTCATTAAGCATGTTCACTTTCCATTCTACCAATTGCAATCCTATTTATATTAACAAATTGAATTTTATCAAATTCTGTCTTCAAGTATTCGCACAACTGTCGATACTGAAGACTTTTCTAATTAAAATGTATCTGCAAAACTGTCTCCTAACTGACGGTTAGTTCTAGAATACACAACGAATTGTTCGATTATAGTATCATGTCAGAGGACAGATCAGGTTCTGTAATCAAGCTTGGTAATTTATATCTTAAAATATCAGTAAAGATGAGAAGGGTTGCCTTCGAAATAGACAAGAAATGAGATGTTACTTTAAGAGCAGAAAAGTCTCCAGTTGTAATGTCCTTGACTAAGATGGATGAAGTAGCCAGATAAAACATGCGTTTGACGGTGTAGACAGGTAATGCATAGGTTGTTATCGGATTTCTTCCAAAGAAGAAGACTTTTAGGAGTAGGAAGAGTGTTATTAACACATTTACAAGTGAAAAAAGATGTTCTTGGGTAGGCGACTCAGTTTCATTTTCCAGCAGGATAAATGTTCCTCAGAGCGATACTCCAACAGGGCTTTGATTATAAATCCTTGAGAAGTGAGGTTTGTTCTTATCCTTGGTTCGTTATTCGCTTGAATCTTCTTAACAACTAATTTGCTGGTTTGGTAGTACGTATTTGTAATAAACAAGAATAAATTTATTCTCAATATACAGTAGTATATTGACAGTTTCAAATAAGGTCTTCTTGTAATCAGCATTAATCATTTCATAGTTGGCATACCTGTCCAAATAACGAAAACATGAACATAGTTTGACAGAGTTTACTGAGGATGAAAAGTTTAGGTAAGACCTCTTTAGATAAAGTATTTGGTTTAATCACTTCAAGTGATTGACATTTATCAACTCTAATAGATATGAGACTCCAGGGGTACCACGTTAATGTACTTAAGGGGAGCAGATTTTCAGATTCATGTTAGAACTGCTGTATCATCAGCAATTTGATACAGCGAGGATCAAAACTAGTATTATTTTTATTATCATTATTATTTTATTACGCTCATCATATTATCTATTTTGTAAAAGAAATAAGCACTGGACTGACCCAGCGATTTTGGACTATTTTTAAAATGTAGGTGTTCTTTCTTTATGTTCTTTTATCTTATTACTTTTTTTTCTGTTGTGGTAGTGGTTGTTTTTCTTTGTAAATCCACCCAGAAATTTCGCTGTCCCCAATGAGCTTCCCGGGAGGCAACAGTGAGAATGTTATCAATAGAATAAACAGATAAATCGCATTAAAGTTTTAGTTTTATTATCGTAATTATGATAATGCATATCCTTATAAAGGCATTTAGACATTATTTAGCTGCTATGAAGAGAAGCCCTGTTTTTAACAGGAAAGTCTTAAATATA
>JAAAKL020001386.1:0-31275 GCA_010016065.2 Carybdea cf. marsupialis auct. non (Linnaeus, 1758)
TGCACCGAAGCGGTCGCGATCCTGAAGCGACGCCTGCCCGACATCCACACCCTGCGCGACGTCACCGCTGACGACTTCGAGCTCTACTCCCATGAGCTGCCCATGCCCCTGAGACGGCGAGCCCGCCACGCGGTCCACGAATGCGTTCGAGTGCGGGCCGGGGCCGCAGCGCTTAGGGCTGACGATCTGGACGCCTTCGGGGTGCTGCTGAGACGCTCCCACCTCAGCTCGCGCGACCTCTATGAAGTCTCGATCCCCGAGATCGACCTGCTGGCAGCATCGGCCTGGGCGACGCCCGGCTGCTACGGTGCTCGCCTGGTCGGCGGCGGCTTCGGTGGTTGCGTGGCGGTGCTGACGAAATCCGACGCGGCCGACGACGTCCGTCAGGCGATGATTCGCGCATTCGAGGACCAGTTCGACCGCACCCCCGAGGTCTTCGCCTGCGCCATCTCGGACGGCGCGGCCGTCGTCGAGACGGCATCTGGCACCTGACGCTGAAAAAACCTCACACCGGCTCTATCGAAACCCGGAGCCGTTTGCGCTAAACCGGATGGAGGCGGTGACGGCGCCCGGACGCGGCGGCCAGCGCGTTGACTTATAGCTAAAATCGAATACAAAATTCGACAGGAGGAAGCAACAGCATGCAAAAGAACCCTCGACGGCTTCGATCTCGGGCGTGGTCCGCCTTGGCCCTTTTCACCTTGACGACAGCTTGGGCGGCGTTCGCCGACGACAAGCAAGGGGGCCGACGGCGAGGCTCGATGAAGAACCTGAACGGCGAACCCCCGGTCGTCCTGCCGGACTTCCGACTCACGGTCTTCGATCCCCAACTCTTCGCCGCCACCTGTATCGACCCCGTCGACGCCGCCAATGGCGCCGAAGGCCTCGTCTGCCGCGAGCTGCTCGGAGGTTTCGACCATGTCGCCGCTGGCACGGCGCTACGTAACACTGGCTCTGGTTCGATCGCCCTCCGCGGCGCACCACCGGGGGCAGAGGTGATCGCGGCGATCTTGTTGTGGGGCCTGATCGCCGATCTACCGACTGCCGAAGATGAAGTCGGGCAAACGATGGAGATCACCTTCGACGGTCATCGCGTCACCGGTGAACGCGTGGCATCCATCGATGAGCTCTGTTGGAATAGCTTGGGCTATTCGGTCCATTACAGCGCGGACGTCACTCGCCTCATTCCTCGAGCGATCAATCGAGTCTACGAGCTGAGCGGCGTGCCCTCTTCGGTCACCGACGGACGCGACCCTTTCGAGGACCCCGAGGATCCGCCGCTCCCCTGGGCGCAGGGGGCGAGCCTGATCGTCGTCTACACCCATCCGGAGGCCGAGGGGCGTGTCTACCTTCACGAGGGGGCAACAGTCCTGATCGATGCCATGGGCCTCGATCTCGAGCTGTCGCCGCCGACGCCGACCGACGGCGCGACGATCCTCCGTCACACGCGGATCGGAGGCGACGGCCAGACTCAGGACGGCGAGCCGCTCCTGCCCTTCGCGACCTTTCTCGGCAATCTGCAGCCGGATCCAGGTGAGGTTCAGATTCGGGGGCCCGGGTCGCCGATCAACCCGAGCCCCGATTGGCAAGGTCAGGACGGGGCACCGACGCCCGGACTCTGGGATACGCAGAGCGACCAGCTTTCAGTAGAGCTGAAGGGCGGCGCTTCCTCATATGCTCTGCTCTGGCAAGCCGTGGACGCATCGGAAATCCCAGAGTTTCCCTTCGCGACGATTCCGAACAAATCTGAGGAGCCGCCGAACGACATCAAGCACTGGGACTGCGTTTACATCGCGGGCATCGCCATGACCACCACTTATTGAGCCGCTGACGGAGTCGCCTCCAGGCACGCCTCCAGCAGCTCGCGAGCCTCGACGATTCGGCGATGGCCAGGACGCAACGTCGCTTGCCGAATCCCCAGGGCTTCCTCCAGCAGAGGTTGCGCTTCGGTCGCTTGATCCCTTCGGAGCAACAGTCGCCCGAGGCCGACCAAAGGCCCGGAGAGGTGACGGTGGCCCGCGGGCAGCAGCTCGCGGGCCATCTTGAGAGCTTGGCGGTAGTGTTCCTCCGACGTTTCGATCTCGCCCTCGTGCCAGCGCAACGTCGCCAGACTGGTGAGCGTCCGGGCGACTTCGACATGCCGCTCGCCGAAAGCCTGTCGATGTAGCTCGAGGGCCGCTTCGAGATCCTTGGATGCGACGGCGTGGCGGCCTTGCTCCCGCTGCAAGTCGCCGAGCCGCCGCAGGACCAGTGCCACCATCGGATCGTCCTCGCCGTAGCTCTGCCGCCAGATGTCGAGGGCCTGGCGGAAGAGGGGCTCGGCGTCAGCCAGGCGCTCTTGACCGACGTAGTGGAGCCCCAGGTTGTCGAGGGAAAAAGCCAGCTCGGGATGATCCGGGGCCAACATCGCGCGGCGAATCTCGAGCGCCTCCTCCAGCAGGGGCTCCGCCTCGGAGTCGCGACCGGCGGTCTGCAGAACCACCGCCAGATTGTTGAGCGTCGACGCAACGCCCGGATGACCGTCCGGGTGATTCAGGCGCAGGATTTCGAGCGCCTGGCGAAAGAGCGACTCAGCCGGGCCGTCCCGCCCAAACTCCAGGGTGCCCAGATTGTTGAGGCTCTCGGCGACCGTCGGATGATCAGGACCGAGACTCTGGGTACGAATTTCAAGCGCCTGGCGGTAAGCGGCCTCGGCGGCCTCGATCTCGCCCCGATCCGCCAGGAGTAGCGCCAGATTGTCGAGATCCTGGGCGACGTCCGGATGATCTTCACCGGACAGACGTCGATCGAGGGCCAAGGCCCGACGCAGGAGCGGCTCGGCTCGGTCGTAGTCCCGACGATCGCGCAACAGCTGGCCGAGATTAGCCAGGACCATCGCGACGTCCGAGTGCTCGTCGCCGAAGTTGCTTTGAAAGATGGCCAGCGCCTCCTCGAGCAAGGGTTCCGCCGCGTCATATTCGGCCAGCTCGTGCAGCACCAGAGCGAGGTCATTCAGGCTTTCGGCGAGCAAAGGATGCTGATCGCCCAGCAGGCGACGACGCAGCGCCACGGCTTCTTCGCCGCGGGCGCGGGCAGTCTCGAAATCTCCGGTCTGGACCAGGACCTCAACCAATCCCAGCAGGCTTTCGGCGACCTTTGGGTGTTCCTCGCCCAAGCGGCGACGGCGCAGCGTCAAGGCTTCGTCGAGCAGGGCGCGAGCCTCCTCGAGCTGCGCCCGGTCGAGCAGCAGATCGGCCAGATTGTCGGCCGCCTGGGCGAGGCCTAAATCTTGCCCCCGGGCGCGTTCGATGAGCAGCGCCTGGCGCAGGATGTCTTCGGCGTCTTCATAAAAACCACGACGTTGATACACCCGTCCCATGGTGCTGAGCAACGTCGTCTGAACCTCGGGCTGACTGCGCAGATCGGCCACGATGTCGGCAGCTCGCTGATCCAGGTCTTGCCGCTCGGTCGAGGTCGCCCGGCGCACCATCCCCGGCTCGGTGAAGGCAAAGAGATCGACCAAGAGATCCGCCACCCGCTGGGCCTTGTCGCGCTCCCGCGCCACCCGCACGGACTGCTGAACGATGCTGACCCCCAAGCCGACCACCAGGGCGACCACCACCGCTGCCGCCGCCAACGGCCAACGATGGCGACGAATGAACTTGCCCGCCAAATAGGTGAAGGTGCTCTTGCGAGCATGGACCGGGCGACCCTCCAGAAAACGTCCGACGTCGTCGTAAAGCTGCTCCACCGAGCCATAACGACGCTGGCGCTCTTTGGCCAAGGCCATGAGCGCGATGTTGTCGAGGTCGTCGTCGAGATCACCCTCCAGGCGTCGGGCGGACGGCCCCGCCGACTGCCGGGCCGATCGCCGGACCGCGACACTCGGCGCTGGCGGCTCGACCTCACAGACGATGCGCTCGATCTCGGCCGGGGAGGCGCCGGCCAGCTCGTAGGGGCGCTGGCCACTGATCAGCTGATAGAGCACGACCCCCAGGGAGTAGACGTCGGAGGCGGTGCCGACCGGCTCGCCACGCACCTGCTCCGGGCTGGCGTAAGCCGGGGTCATCAGGGGTTGCTGGGTGGCGAAGATCGTCGCTGCTGGCGTGGTGCCGTCGCCGGCGGGCTCGAGCAACCCGGCAATGCCAAAGTCGAGCAGCTTGACTTCGCCCAACGCACGGCCGGCGGACGGCCGCACCAGGATGTTGCTGGGCTTCAAGTCGCGATGGACCACCAGGTTGCGATGGGCATAGATCACCGCCGCGCAAACCTTGCGAAAGAGCGCCAGCCGCTGCTCAAAGTCAAGACTTTGCTGGTCACAGTAGCGATCGATCGGCTCGCCCTCGACGTACTCCATCACCAGATAAGGCAAGCCATCCTCGGTGGTGCCGCCGTCGAGCAGCTTGGCGATGGAAGAATGCTCGAGGCGCGCCAAGATCTGCCGCTCGCGCTGGAAGCGGCGCACGATGGCGTCGGAAACCAAGCCCGGCTGGATCAGCTTGAGCGCCACCCGATGCTCGAACTCGCGATCGGCCCGACGCGCCAGGTAAACCGCCCCCATGCCACCACGCCCCAGCTCGCGCAGGAGTTGATAACGGCCGATCCGACGTCCAGCCACGGCGATCGGCGAGTCCAAGTTCTCGACGCTGCTGGCCACCGCCGCTTCGAGGGTCTGCCCAGCCTCTCGGTCTGAGATCAGCAGCTCTTCAATCTCAGCCCGCAGGCTGTCATCTCGGGCACAAGCCTGATCGAGAAACACGGCCTGCTGCTCGTCGTCGAGCCGGACCGCGCGGTGAAAAATCTCCTCGATGCGTCGCCAGCGTTCCGGATCCACGACGTTAGCGGATCGTGCCACCGCTAGTTCATCTCGCGATGCAACCAAGCGCGAGCCAACCGGGCATCGTTGACCACGGTGGCGGTCGAGATCTCCAGCGCCTCGGCGGTCTCCTCGAGCGACAGACCCGCGAAATAACGTAGCTCGATGATGCGCGCCTTGCGTGAATCCAGGCTCTCGAGGGTGCGCAGGGCGTCGTCGAGGGCCAGGACGTCGGACGGTCGCTCGTCGGACAGCACCACCGTCTCACCCTCGATCGGAATCTTCGCGGCACCGCCACCGCGCTTGGCCGCTTTATGGCGACGCGCGTGATCCACCAAGACACGGCGCATCTGCTGGCCGGCGACGGCGAAAAAATGAACCCGCCCGTGCCATTGCGGATGGGTCTTGTCCACCAGTCGCAAATACGCCTCGTGCACCAGGGCGGTGGCTTGCAGGGAATGATCCGAACGCTCGCGCCGCAGCTGGCCTCGGGCGAGGCGTCGCAATTCGTCATAGACCGCCGGCACCAAGCGGGAGAGAGCCTGGGCCTGACCGTCGCGCCAGGCGATCAGCAGTTGAGTCACGTCCTCGCGGCGGGACTCCTCGCTGGGGGGATCCTTGCTGGGGGGATCCTTGCTGGGGGATTCCATGTGCGCTCGATTGTACTACCCGCCCCGTGCGGCACCTCCCCAGACAAAAAAACGGAGCACCCATTATCGAAAACCGAAGGGCTTTGCGCTGAACCCCACAGAAGCCGCCGGCTCCAGCGATCCAAGACCTTCCACGGCATTCGGCCAATGCCGTGGAACCCGACCCGCTTTTTAAGGAGAGTCCGATGTTGTTGAACCGTGTCCCATCGTCCGCTTCCAGGAAATTTGTCATGGCGACGCTCACTGCCCTCACCCTCGCCTTGGGCATCGTACCCGCGACCCAGGCCCAACCCGTCTGCCCGTTCCCCGCTGAGCCGCCGGTGGTCAACCCGCCGTTCGAACGGCCGACGGAGACCCTCGTCCAACTCGACCATCAATTCGTCCATTCCTCGACCCATCTCCAGGGCCAACCAGCGATGGAGAAATGGGCGCCGGGTCTGATCCATCGACCGGCGGCCGACACCGGCGTCGACGAGATGACCAGCGCGGTGGTCGTCAACAATCCTTTTCCCACCCCCGTGACCTTCACCCTCACCTACTTCGATCACCTGGGGCGGGACACCGGCACCATCGTTAGCCCGCCGCCCGCGGCTTGTCTTGCCCGCACGATCACCCTGGCGGCGGAAGCGACCCACGTCGAAGCCGCGACGCCGCTCGATCCGGCAACTCTGTGCGGTGCCATCGGCGTCGGTGCGGCCCGCATCACCGTCACCAGCGGCAACGGCATCGTCGGTGGTGTAATGCATCACACCGGCGAGTTCTTCGGCGTGGTGACCGACCCCGATCCCCTGGCCCCGGGCGCCGGCGCCATGGAGCAGCTGCAGCAGGTGCAATCGACCGACGTTCTGCTCGGCGGCCCGTTCCCGCTCACCCTGAGCAGCAGCGAGCTGGTGCTCAACGGCATGACGCCGATGGTCGCGGTGCTCAACCCGAATTCGACCGCGATCGCGGTCAGTCTCGACCTGCTGGTCTTCGACGTCGCCACCTCGACGACGATCACCGTGCCTTGGCGACCTGTGGTGGTCATTCCCGCCCGCGGCACCTTGCTCGACATCACCGGCGCGCACCTCACCGCCCTACCGGGCGCTACCAACCCCGGTCTATGGCAACAGATGCTGCTCACCTTGCTCAGCAGCCCGGCCATCGATCTGGACATCTCGGTGCGGGTGACCGCTCTCGGCAACCCAGCGCCACCGATTCTCGGTAGCTTCATCACCCCGGACATCCTCGGTGAAGGCGAGTTTCGCATGGCCTCGGGCATGCTTCAGGGTCAGCCCTCGACCTACCTGATCAACCCGGAGCTCTCCCTCCAGACCATCGAACGCACGAACATGCTGATCGGCAATGCCGGCGCCGTCGCGACCCCCTTCACCATTCGCTACCGCAGCAATACCGGCGTCGTCCTGTCTACCTTCTCCGGCAGCTTGGCACCGGGCACCACCGCCCGCATCTTGCCGGGCACCTTCGGTTATCCGGCACCCCCCGTAGGTTTCGGCTGGGCGGAGATCATCAGTTGCGAGCCGATCTACGGTTGGACGGTGCGCGAAATGGTCGACGACCCGGATCAACCTCGATTCCAATTCCACAAGGCCTACGGCGAGGTGCTGATGAACACTCAAGGCGCCGAGCCAGGCCTGGGTTTCACCGTCGCCGGCCAGACCCGAAAGGTGGTACCGATCACCCGGGTGGGCAGCGGCTGGCCCGGCTACTCGACCGCGGTCAACGACACCGTGTCCAACACCTTCGCCTACTCGTGGCCGTTCTTCAGTCTGGCGGGCGCCAGCTGCGGCACCAACAGCTTCGCCGGCCTGCCCTTCGCGTTTGTCTCCTGGACCTATGAGGATCCGGAAGCGCCGCTGTGCTTCGGCAACGTCAGCGGTCGGATCGACGTCACTGCCGGGACGGTCGACGGCATCGACGTGATCGGCGATCCGTTCCGCGAATGGGAGATCTTTGACTTCGGTACCGATCCGTTTCGTTGACCATAACGGGTGACCGAAAGGATCTGAAAGGGGCGCGCCATGTCGCGCCCTTTTCCTATTCCGGGTTCTCTGCGAGATCGGGAAAATCGAGGTCCCGTTGAGCGATGAAGCTGATGTCTTGCGGCCACTCAATGGTCAACGCGGGATCGTTCCAGCGCGCCCCCCGAGCATACTTCCGCGACTCGAGCTCCGAGGTCTGAAAAAACACCTCGCTGTCGTCCTCGAGTGTCTGGAAACCGTGAGCGACCCGCTCCGGCACGTAGAGCGAATTTCGGTTGTCCTTACTGAGCTCGAAGCCCAGGTGCTGCCGGAAGGTCGGAGACTCGGAACGCAGGTCGACGGCGACGCACCAAACCGAGCCCGCGGTGCAGCGGATCAACCGGCTCTCTTCATAAGGCTCAGTCTGATAGTGCATACCCTGCACGGTGCCGCGAAGACGATTGATCGACACCTCGCAGCGCACCAACACCGGGTCCAGCCCCCGCTGCTCGAGCTCGTGGCGGCAGTACCTTCGGGCGAAGAAACCGCGCCGATCCTCGGGGCCCTGCGGCACGAGCAAGAAGGCGCCAGAAATCTCGAGAGGTCGAAAGCGCATGTGAGCATGCTAACCGAAGGCGAGCGATCCGGAGCGATTCGAAGGACCGAACGCCAAGAGGCTTGGCATTCTTCCGGACGGTGGCATAATCCGCGAATGAATGAGTTCATGGCTTTTCTAGCCGACGTCCGACCGAGGGTCGACGAGACCTTAGATCATCTGCTGCCGCCAGAGACGACCCCGCCGTCCCGACTGCACGAAGCGATCCGCTATAGCGTCTTCGCGGGCGGTAAGCGGGTCCGACCGGCTCTGGTGATCCTCGCCGGCGAAACCCTCGGCGCCCGCCGCGAAACCTTGCTCGCCGGCGGCGCGGCGCTCGAGATGATCCACACCTACAGCCTGATCCACGATGATCTGCCGGGGCTGGACAACGACGACCTGAGAAGAGGACGCCCGACCGCCCATCGGCAGTACGACGAAGCGACCGCGATCCTCGCTGGCGACTCTCTCCTGACGCTCGGTCTCACCACCCTGGCAGCCCATTCGGCGGAGATCTCAGGCGAAGATCGGCGCCGGGCGGTTCAGTGGGTCGGAGAGGCGATCGGCACCCTCGGTATGATCGGCGGCCAGGCCGACGATCTCGAGGCCGAAAAGCATTGGCCGGAAGACGCCCCCGCGGCCTTAGAAGCGATTCATCGCCGCAAGACCGGCGCCCTGCTGGTCGCTTGCTTACGGCTCGGCGGCATCTACGCGGGAGCCGACGAAGCGACGGACCGACGGCTCACCGAATTGGGCGAGCGCATCGGCCTGATGTTTCAGGTCGCCGATGATATTCTCGACGTTGAAGGAACGGCCGAGACTCTGGGCAAGACCGCCGGCAAAGACGCCGCGGCCCGCAAATTGACCTATCCCGGCCTCTACGGACTCACCGAGAGCCGACGCATGCTCGACCAAACCCGCGATCAGGCTCTGGAACTGGCCGGCGAGCTGCCCGGGGGCGGTGGTCTGTTCTCGTCACTGGTGCATTATCTCGCCACCCGCGATCACTAGGAGGAGTCCGGTGCGCCTCGATCAACTGCTCTTCCAGCGCGGCCTGTTCCCCAGCCGCGAAAAGGCACGCCGTGCCGTCATGGCGGGCTCGGTGATGGTCGATGGGCGGCGGATCGACAAGCCCGGGACCGCGACGCGGGACAGCGTCGAGGTCGCGCTGCTGGCGCCGCCGGAGCCGTTCGTCTCCCGCGCCGGGCGCAAGCTGGCGGCGGCGCTCGATCATTTCGACCTCGATCCGGACGCTCAGGTCTGCCTCGACGTCGGCGCCTCGACCGGTGGCTTTACCGACTGCTTGCTGCAACGCGGGGCGGCGCGAGTCTATGCCCTCGACGTCGGCTATGGACAGCTCGACTACTCCCTGCGCAACGATTCGCGGGTGGTGGTCATGGAGCGGCGCAACGCCCGCCATCTGGAGCCGAAAGACCTGCCCGAGCCCTGTGATCTGATCACCGTCGACGTCTCCTTCATCTCCCTGACCAAGGTGGTACCCGCTTTGCTACACCATCTCGCAGACCGGGGCCGGCTGCTGCCGATGATCAAGCCGCAGTTCGAAGCTGGCCGCCATCAGGTGGGCAAAGGGGGCATCGTTCGTGATCCACAGTTGCGTCAGCAAGTCATCGACCGCCGGGTCCGCGAGTTGGAAAGCCTGGGGCTCGAGTGCCTGGGACTCTTCGACTCACCGGTCACCGGCGTCGGCGGCAACCGCGAAGCCTTCGCGCTCTTCGAGCGCCCGGCCTGTCGACCGGCCGATCCTGAAGAGGCACCTCGTGAAGCACTTTGAGGTCAAACAAGTCGGCGTCATGACCCGTGCCGACAGTCGCGACGCCACGCGCACCGCTGCTGAGCTCGCCGATTGGTTGCACCGCCGGGATATTGCAGT
Organism: Carybdea cf. marsupialis auct. non (Linnaeus, 1758); assembly: GCA_010016065.2. Taxonomy (NCBI): domain Eukaryota; kingdom Metazoa; phylum Cnidaria; class Cubozoa; order Carybdeida; family Carybdeidae; genus Carybdea; species Carybdea cf. marsupialis auct. non (Linnaeus, 1758). The sequence goes on from JAAAKL020001386.1 coordinate 9,893, forward strand.
CGCCCTCGATGAAAACAGCCTGAAAGCGTTGGACCTGCCGAACGTTGAGCCTTTCGACGCCAAACAGCCCTACGACCTGGTGGTGGTGTTGGGTGGCGACGGCACTTTGCTGTCGGTGGCGCGTTCGGTGATGGTGCCGATCCTGGGCGTCAATCTCGGACGGTTGGGTTTTCTCACCGAGCTGGCTCGCTCCGAGCTCTATCCGAGTCTGGTCAAGATCCTGGCCGGCGAGTTTCGAGTGGAAGAACGGTCACTCCTCGACGTCCACCTGCACCGCAAGCGCGGCGCCGTCAAAAAATTTCGTGCGTTTAACGACGCGGTCATCGGCAAGAACGCCCTGTCCAAGATCATCGAGCTCGAGGTCAAGGTGGGCGGCGCTCTGGTCGGCCGCTACCGTTCGGACGGCCTGATCATTTCCACCCCCAGTGGCGCGACCGCCTACAATCTCTCGGCCGGCGGCCCGATCCTCTATCCCGCCTTGCCGGTGGCGGTGCTGACGCCGTTGTGCCCCCACACCCTCTCCCTGCGCCCGATCGTGGTTCCCGACTCCGAGGTGATCGAAGTCACACTGCAGACGCCGCGCGAGGAGGTCTTCCTGACCGTCGACGGCCAGGAGGGTTCGAGCATGAGCTTCCGGGATACCGTGCGGGTGAAACGGGCCAAGTCGAGCGCCAAGCTGATCCGGGTCACCGATCGCACGTTCTACGACAGCTTGCGCGAAAAGCTGAAATGGGGCGGTTGAGCATTCCCTCGGTGAATGTGTGCTCCGTCGCGAGACTCAAATGGGGCGGTTGAGCACTCCTTCGAGAGGCGCTTTACCCCATCACGAGACGCTGCCATGGGACGGCTGAAGGCCGAGTCAAAGGCCGAGTCTGATGTTGCTTGTCGTCGTCCCGGACGCTTCAGGCGCTGGGTGCTGCGGCCGCTCTTTTGGGGGCTAGCCGCACTGGTCCTCCTGGTCTTCGTCCTGCAGCAGCTGCTCAACACGCGCTGGGCTCGGGATAGCGCTCGCGACCTGATCGTCGAGCAGCTCACCGTCGCCCTCGGTCGCGAGGTGACCCTCGCCGACCTCACTTTCGAGTTGCTGCCCCTTTCAGTCGAAATCTGGGGACTGACCGTGGCCGGCCCTGAGCCGGACAATCCGCTCTTTCTCGAGCTGCCTTTCGTGTCGATCGAAGCCGATCTTTCAGCTCTTCAGCAACGGCGCCTCCACCTGCAGGAAGTGCGCATCGAAAGGCCGGTGGTCTTTCTCGAGTACTACCCCGGCGGTACCAACAACCTGATCAAGCGCCGCCGCGACGGCCCGCGCCGCCGCGGATCGCGACAGTTCGACGTTTTCATCGACCGGGTCGAGATCATCAAAGCCGATTTCGGCCTTGACCAGCAGACGGTTCGCCTGTCGATCGCCGCCGACTCGGTGCGCACCCAGCTGGACGGCATCGGCGAATTGCACCTGGGCGGTCAGCTCGACGCTCAAGACGTGGTGATTCGCTTGCCCAACGCCACCCAGCCCGTGACGGTGGCGGTCTCGGCGCGCGGAACTCTGCGTCGCGGTGCCGTCGATATTGAGAGCACCCGGATTTCTGGCCCGGACATTCGCATCACCGGCAGCGGCCAATGTGAGTTTTCCCAGAGCACGGACTCACCGGACCGCGAAATCCGAGAGCAGAAGAAATGTTTATTCCAGGTCCGTGGCGACACCCGCGGCCAGCTGTTGGCGGATCTCGGCTATTTTCAGGATCTGCGCGGTGCCATCGACTTCGATGGCACCTACAGTTGGCGTCCTTTCCTGAGCGGCTGGCGCAGCCGTGTCAACGCCCCGCAAATCTTCGCCTGGGAGCGCCAGATCGACGACTTTCGCGGCAGCGTCGTCGCCGATCGCTACGGCATGCGCATCGGCGTCGATCAGGCCAACTACGCCGCCGGTCAGCTGTCCGGCAACATCGCCTGGGAGTCGAAAGAAGAAGGGCGCCCATGGACCGTCGACATGGCTTTTCGGGGGCTCGAGTTTGATCACGTCTTGGCCGACCAGCAGGTCGCCTCGTCCGGCTACGCCTCCCGGGTCAACGGCAAGCTGAACTACCGCTTTCTCTCCCAGCAATCCGGCCGGGGCGACGGCTCCGCGGAGCTCGAGCTGGTCGAGGACCCGACGCGGCCCGGCCTGCCGTTGACCGGCGCTTTTCCCGCTCGCATCACCGGCGGCATCGTGCGCACCGACTCGATCAGCACCCGTTCCGAGCATCAAAGCGTGCTCGCCGCCGGTCGCTACGATCTCGAGACCCGGGTCGGCACCTACGATTTCGAAATCACCTCCGCCGATCTGCCAGAGCTGATCCCGGTGTTGCCGTTCGACGCCGGCGCCGAACCACCTCTCTGGCTACCGACCGCCGGCCGCGGCGAGCTCACCGGCACGCTTTATCTCGCCCCGGACCAGGTCGCGACCGACCTGCGCGTGCGGCTGGAAGAGTTCGTCTCCCCCGGTGTTTCCGCCGGCTTCGTTTCCGGCGGCATGCACCTCACCCAGGAGGCCGCGGAATCGCTCCGGCTGGAGCTCGGCGACGGTGACCAAGCCCTCCTGATGCACGGCGAGATGCCTTACCGACCGGACGCCGAACGCCCGACGAAGCTGACCTTAGAGGCTTTCGAATGGCCGGCCGCGGCGGCTCACCCCTGGCTCGATTTCGAGCTGCCGGTGGACGGCAAACTCTCGGGCCATCTCGAGTTACGAGTCGACGACGTCGCGTCCTACGGCGATCTCGACGCCCGGGTCGCGCCGGCCCAACTGCTGATCTCGGCGACGGCACCGGCCGTCGACGTCCGGACCTCGGACGGCGTCGCAGGGCCCCCCGGCGACTCGCAGCCCACGCCGGCCCTGCTCGGACTGGGCGACGTCGATCTCGACGCGCTCGAAACGCGCCTGCGGTGGGATGCGGATGGGGTGATCTTCGAACACCTCGAGTTGACCTCACCGAGCGGCGTGATGGAAATCACGGGGACCCACGAATGGACCACCGGCGCCCTCGATCTCGAACTCGATTCTGAGGCCCTGAAGCTCTCCGAGGCCCCTCTCGCGCAGTATCTGCCACGCGACGACATTCACGGCGAAGTGTCGATCGTCGGCCAGCTCGGGGGAGCTTTGCACGATCCCCGGCTCGAGATGGTGATCGAGGCCGATAGCCTGGCGCTCGGCCAGCGGATCCTCGCCGGTCGATCCTCCCGTCTGCAAGTCTCCTGGGACGACGGACAATTTGCCACCGAAGGTCGACTGCTCGACATGGTCAGTCTCAGCGGCGGCGGCGCCCTGCTGCCCGACGCCGCCGATCTCGCCTTCCGTCTCGACGGCAATGACCTCAAGGGGCTCGCCGAATTGATGCTCGAAGAACCGCCGACCGACCTCGGGGGTCGTTTCGTCGGTGATCTTGCCATCCGCTCGAAAGACGAGCAGGTGACCGTCGATCTCGAGCTGGAAACCCTCGAGATCGACGTCGTTGGGCGCCAGCTGCAAAGCCTGGCACCGGTTCGCGCGCGGCTCGAGGCCGAACATTTGACCGTCGACTCTCTCCACCTCGGCGAAGCCGCCACCGGCAGCGAGTTTCAACTCACCGGGACCCTGGGTTACGTCACGCCGACTTCGCTGGACTTGCAGCTCGATAGCACTCTGTCGTGCGACTGGCTGGCGCTTCTCGGCTTGGGCCTGGACATCAGCGGCACCCTCGATGTGCAGGGCACCCTCGGCGGCACGTTCGAACAACCGACTTTCGAAGGTTTGGGCCAGCTGGCAGACGCCAACGTCGTGCTGAGCGAAGATTTCCCGCTCGAGATTCAAAACCTCGAGGGCCGGGTCTCCTTCCATCCCGGCCACGCGGTGCTCGACCACCTCGAAGGCACCCTCGGTGGCGGCCAGGTGGTGGTCCTCGGCGAAGCGACCTTGCCGACGCCGGAGCAACCGATGATCTACCGTCTGCAGCTCACCGGCTCGGAGATGGATCTGCGTTATCTCGAGGGGTGGTCGGTGCGCGGCGATTCTCAGATTTCCCTGGCGTCCACCGACGGCGGTCATCTGCTCGATGGTCGCATCGAGCTCACCGCCCTCGAATTTGCCGACGACATTCGCACCGACTTTGAACAGCTGATGCGAGGCTTTCTGCAGCGACAGCGGCTAGAGGTCGAGCCGACGGACAGCGTGTTGTCGACGATCGAGCTGAACCTCGACATCGACGCCCCGGGCGCGGTGCGGGTGCGCAACAATCTGGCGGACTTTGAAGGCAGTGCCCAGCTGCTGGTCCGTGGCAACATGGCGCAGCCCGTGCTCTACGGCGAGGTGGAGCTCGATCCGGACGGCACCCTACGCTACAACTCGACCGACTACACCATCGAGCGCGGCCGCATCGTCTTTACCAACCCCTACGAGCTGGACCCGGAGATCGACCTGGTGGCGGTCACCCGGGTTCGGGAGTTCGACGTCACCCTGGCGGTCGACGGCACCTTCGAACGCTTGGAATCCCGCTTCTCTTCCGAGCCGCCGCTGCCCGATCTCGAGGTCTTCAGGCTGCTCGCCTCCGGCGGCGACGAAACCACGGACACCACGCTGATGGCGTCGCAGCGCACGGAAGTCGAGGCCGACGCCAGCACCAGCGCCGCCACCTTTCTCTATGGCCAGGCGGCGTCGGTCATCGGCCAGCGGGTCAACCAGCTTTTCGGATTTGACAAGTTTCGCATCGATCCGCTCACCGGCAGCGGCGACCAGCTGTCCAAGGCGCGGGTGACGGTCGGCAAACGATTGTCGAAGGACGTCTTCGTCACTTTCTCAGCGGATCCGTCTTCGACCGAAGATCAACGGTTGAGGATCGAGTGGCAGGTGAGCCCGAGCCTGTCCCTGATCCTGACCCAGAACGGCGACGAGAGTTACTCCGCGGATGCACGCTGGGAATCCAGTTTCTGACGGCTCGGCCCGGATGAGTCCTCCGCTTTCGCACGCCCGCGGCTCGCTTCGGCGGCTCGCGAGCGCAGCCCTCAGGCTGCTCCTCGTCTTCGGCCTCGGGCTTGCTTCAGGCTCGGCGACGGCGACGGAGCTCGGGCCGGCGGTCTCGGGCATCGGCCAACCGGTGAGCGCGGTCGAGCTGCGGCTCGACGCGCCGATCGGACGGCGTGCGGATCTCAAATCCCTGATCGCGATTCGGGTCGGCGCCCTGCTGACGGAACAGAGGGTGCGCCGGACCCTGTCCAACCTCCAGGCGACCGACCTGTTTTCGGAGGTCGAGGTTGTGGCCCGACGAGATGCCCCGGGGCCAGACGGTGAGCCGGCGGCGACGGTGACGGCGGTGGTCGTGCTGCGCGCCCGCACCTGGGTGCAGGCGGTCGAGCTGCACGGCAACTTCCGGCTCCTCCGGCACACCTTGAAGCGGGTGGTAACTCAGAAGGAAGCAAGCCCGCTGGTCGAAGCTCAAGTCCAGGAAAGCCGCGAGGCGCTCCTCGACCTCTTGCATGAGCAGGGATATCGCGAGGCGGAGGTGCAGTCTGAAATTCGCCCGGAAGCCATCCCGAGCCGCGTATCGGTGATCTTTCGGATCGATAGCGGTCCGCGGGCGACCCTCGCCAGTCTCGACTTTGAAGGCGATCTCGACCCTTTCCGAGCCGCCGAGCTGCGCACGGTGATGCGCTCGACGATCGGCGGCCGATACGACCGGGAGCGCGTCGAGGCTGACGTCACGCGACTCGGGCGCTGGCTGCGAGGCCGAGGACATCTCCGGGCTCGGGTCGAGATGCCGCGGGAGACTTATGATCCCGAAGCCCAAGGCATGCGCCTGATCTATCCGGTCTCGGTCGGGCCCTGGGTCGAAGTCGAGATCACTGGCATTTCAAATCAACGCCTCCGGCGCCAAGGCTTTCTGCCGTTCCTCCGGGAAGGGAGTCTGGATGAGCTCAGCCTCGACCAGCAGTGCGTCAAGCTCGAGGAGGATCTGCAGCGGCGAGGCCACTATCACGCCGACGTCGACTGCTCGCTGGGCCCCTCAGAAAGCAGCGACTCGGACTATCAGCTCCTGCGGCTCGACGTCGATCGCGGTCAGGTCTACCACCTCATCGAAATCAACTTCACCGGCAATCAAGAGATTGCCACCGAGGAGTTGCAGGCGCTGATGAGAACCTCCGCCCGTCGTCGGCTGCGGCCGGGCAGCGGTCGCCTGATTCAGCAAAGCCTGACCGAAGACTTCGACAACATTCGCTCCTACTATCTGCTTCAGGGGTTCAACGAGGCGGAGATCGGCACCTTGACCATCACCGAGGACGGCAACCATCTGCGCCTCGAGATCGAGATCCGCGAAGGTCCGCGCCAGCGGGTGGTCGATTTCACCTTCTCGGGCCTCGAGATCCTGGACCTCGACATGGTGCGCGGCAACCTGCCGCTCCAGCCCGGCGGCCCGTTTCATCCGGTGTTGCTCGACGACAGCCTGAACATCGTGCGGGCGCTTTATGAGGACGAGGGATTTACCTCTGCCACCGTCGAACCGCGTCTCGATTGGAACGACGACCGCACCCTGGTCGACGTGCATTTCGAGGTCGACGAAGGTCCCCAGGCAGTGGTCGATCGCCTGATCCTACGCGGCCATCGACACAGCAAGACCGGCGTCTTGAGGCGACTGATTCGTCTGGAGGAAGGAGAGCCGGTCAGCCGCCGGCGGTTGCTCGAGGTCGAGCGCGACCTTTATCGACTGGGCGTCTTCTCCAAGGTCGACGTCGAGCAGCGCGCCATCTCCGAGAGCACCGAGAAGCGCGACGTCTTGGTGCGGCTCGAGGAGGGCAATCGCTATCGACTCGCTTATGGCTTCAGTTACCACTCCGACGACGGCCCCGGTGGGCTGCTCTCGGTCACCCGCGCTAATGTTGGGGGCCGCGGAGATCGTCTGCAGCTGGATTTGCGCGGCAACGACGTCGACAGTCGTTTTCGTCTGCTCTATGACCAACCGTTGTTCGGTCGCTTCAATCTGCCGGTCACTTACAGCATCTTCAGTGAGACTCAGGATCGCGACTCCTTCTCGGTCGAAAGCCTTGGCGCCCAGGTGGCGGTGACTCGGGATCTGCCCTCGGTCCGGCTGCGCGGGGTCCTGGAATATCGTTCGGTTGACATCACCCAGTTGACCCCGGAGTTTTCAGATCTCGACCCGGAAGAAATTGAGCGCCAGGATCGTGAGGTCGAGATTCTGAGCTTGATCCCGATCCTCTACCTCGATCATCGGGATGATCCTCTGGATCCTCAGCTGGGCTGGTCTTCAGCGCTTCAGCTCGAATACGCCCTACCGTTCGAGCAAGCGCAGGTCCATTTCCTCAAGCTCTTTTGGCAGCACACCCAATACTTTTCTTTGGCCGCCGCCGGCAGCCTGGCGGCCAGCTTCCGGCTCGGTGCGATCGAACCGCTCGACCCGGACGCGATTCTCGATCCGTTGGTGCCGCCGGATCTACCGAGCGCCCAGGTGCCGGTCTCCGAACGCTTTTTTGCCGGCGGGCGCACGTCTCACCGTGCCTACGATCGGGATCAGCTCGGCATTCCCGGGGAGACCCTGGTCGCTTCGACGACGTCGTCGGATGGCTTCTTGGAAATCGGCGGCAACGGTCTAGCTTTGCTTAACCTCGATTATCGCTTCCCGATCGCCGACCCGGTCGGCGGCGTCGTTTTCTTCGACTATGGCAACGTCTGGGCGGACTGGCGCGATCTCGATTTCGCTGATTTCAAGCCTGGCATTGGCCTCGGGATCCGCTATGCGTCGCCGATTGGGCCGGTTCGTCTTGAGATTGGGTGGAAGCTGGATGCCGAGCCGGGGGAGGATACGGATCCGGTGTTCTTTTTGAGCTTTGGCAACCCATTTTAGCGAGTTAGAGACCGATCAAGCGGCTACGGCACGGTCGGCCTCGTCTCGATCAGCCCCTTCTGACGCTCGACCGTTGTCAATCATTGGGGGCAGTTGGCCAGTGCTGCCCCCAGTGGGCCTCGAAACCCCTACTTTGATCGCACATCGGCGACGCCGATGAGCGTTTCGAGTCACCCACGTCGTCTTCCGACGTCACCGGTGAGCGTTTGGAGTGACTCACAACGCCTTTCCCGGCTCACCGGAAAGCGTTTGGAATAGCTCCAAGCCTCCATCGGAGCCGCCGGAAAGCGTCTGAAGTCATTCCAGACGTCTACCTGCCGTCGCCGGAAGGCGTCTGAAGTGACTTCGAAAGGCTTCCTGCCTCGCCGTTACGCGTGATTTTTCGCCGGTAAATGACCTGGCGACCCACCCGGCACGAACAGAGGCCAGCGCTAAGTCATTGGGAATAAGCTCTTTGAGTCAGCCTGAACCCGAATGGCCAGCATCAGCTACCCACAAAAGAATTCCCCGGTCGAAAGCTCTTCCTGCCTGAGCTACAGAACGGCGAACCGTTTACGTCTTATATAGGGTGAGATACGGCCGGTGTAACCGACCGCCATTCCTTGCCGGGATGCCCGCCTAACATATTGAAAGCAAGCCGCTTACCCAGTCGTACCATTGTTGTAGGCAGCGCATCACGGTGCTCTTAGCGGGTGTCAAGGGGGATTTGCGGGGAAGCACTGAACAACATTCCACCACGGTCGACAGCAGACAGCAACGACACCGCCACTCAACCTCCGATCGGATGGCACAGTGGGAGCAACGGCGAGATTAAGGCCGGTCACGCACCCTGGCCGGTTTGGTTAGCTGGCTACAATGGGCCGGTCAGAGGACTTCACGTCTGCGACCGAGGTATAGGCAATGAGTCACTGGCCCCTTGGGGGAGAGGGTTAGGGAGCTGGGTAGCCCGGATTTTGTGCCGACTTCGTCGGGAGGAACACTCCGTAAGTGATTGATTGGACAGTGTTTGCTCCCGTCGTGCCAGTCGCGAGGTGTGGGTAACTCAACCGCATGAGACATAGCATGATCTACAACGGCTGATGCGACGGCCTGGACCTTCGCGACCTCACACAGAGTGCCGCAGGAAGCGGCCTCGGCAAGCGCATTCGGACGGCAAGCGCTGCCTTAGCCGGCCTGCGCTCCGCGACTTTCCATGGACCCTCAAGGGCTCTGGATGATGCGCTTAAGTTGGCCGCCTGAGCCACTGGGCCCAGCTCGCTCAGTGCTATCCTAAAGGAGCGTATTCGAGACGATCGCCCTTATTTCAAGTTTTGTTTCCAGCAGCTTATGCTTATCTGTAAAGAAAGTATTCTACCCGTCACGATCTTGGAATTGATATTCCACGTCCCTATGGGGTTATAGTTCACGATGCCGCGCTGCAAGAATGGCGGATCTGAATCCGATGAGACGGGGATGTTCGAAATCTGAATGTCGTTAACCTCGAAGGTCTTGATGCTCGTTTATCCACGTTGCCAGAGATACCGCCGAACGACAGGTCATGCTCCGTAGTGAACGAATCCGCTCCAATAAAGAGGATGTGCGAAGGGAACCTCTCCAGACTCTGCACCGCTGGGCTGGCCCGCCAGCGAAGCGGAGTCGGTCTCTCCCAGTCGACCTTGCGCCTTCCAGGCATGGACCTTCTCGTGGATGTCCGATCGGCAGGCCGTCTTGAGCCAGAGCTGGGCTTCACGGAGCGCCGCCGCAGGACGCTTGCCTTCACCGAGGAAGAAATCATAGAAGCGGCCCACAAGGAGGGCGGCCGAGCGATCCTCGACCGGCCACAGGGTCGCGATCACACCGGCGACCCCGACTTGCAGGAAGCCGACCGGAAGACCCGCGAGCTCCGACGGTGTGGAGCGGGTGTCGTAGATCCCCGTGCTGCAGGCCGACAGGAGCGCCAGGCGCGCCGTGCCAAGCGTCCTCGCCTGCAGGAGAGAGGCGAGCGTCAGACGCTCCCCTCCGGGCAACTCCAGGCCGGACCGAGAAGGATCCGACTCCTCGAACTCACCGTGCGTGGCGAAATGCCAGATGCCTTTGCCTACCAGGAACTCGAGGGCGGCTCGCCGTGTCGCGCCTCCTCGGATCAGGTGACGTCCGCGAGCCGGGAACCAACTCTGAGCGAGCGTGACCTCGGATACAGTGTAAGGAAGCCGCCCCTCAGGATTCGCCAGCGCGACGATCGAGTCGCCCTGTCCGACCTGGGCGGCCCTCTCTTGCGCCCGGGCGAGGGCGGCGAGGTTCGGGCTGAGGCTGAGCTCGTAGCGCTCGATCAGCATCTCACACGATGTGACGTTACAGGCTAGCCCCAAGGGCAACAGCCCCAGCCCACCCTGGGGCAGGACGACGACTCTGGCGCCTCGACTGACTCCGGCGGCATCTAGCGCCGAGACCAGCTTGCCTGCGAACAGCTCCCAGAGAGCGGTACCGATCTCCTTCCAGATCGGCGATTCTCCTCGATGCTTCAAGCGCAGGTCCCGGCTGGTTTCGCCCATCCGTGAACGGCCGCCGGCTCGGCAGGCTTCCGTCAAGCGTTCCAACGTGCGACTCAGGAGCTCCAAGGACTGGCCGTCTGTATCCACGTCCACGACCCGAAGCTCGCTTTGCCCGTTCCTCCCGAGCCCGAGGATGATCTTGCTCCCCTCTTGAGTCAAGACCGGCGCCACGATCACGCTTCCGCCGCAAGTGCAGGCCGTGACCCGACGCCGCACTTCTTCTTCCCGGTCTGCGGCCTCGGGAAGGTGAGGTCGCAACAGATCCTTGATCTGACGCCGGGCGCTGGCCTTGCGTTTGAGCAATGAGGCGCGGTCGATCACGACGGCTGAATCGAGCCGACGATCGATGACAGCCAGCTCGTACTGGGCGTTCCGGAGATGGACGCGCTCTTCGACCGATAATGGGACGACCTCGAGACGAAGCGCTTTGGCCAGGAACTGCGCTCTGCTAGCTTCCAGGAGCGCCAAGGCCCGTTCGGGCGACCCGAGCATCAGTGACGGCAGCGGGGCGTTCGCGGTGAATCCGCCGAGCGATTGCAAAGTGTTGCCGGCGTCGAGCTCGTCGGCGTCGATGCCTATCAGCAGGTCAGCCGCCCTTTGAACCGAGGTGAAAGCGGCTTCGGCGGCAGGCCAGTCACGGCGTCGCAGGTAGCTCATACCCAGGAGAAGGGCCCCGTTCACGTGCTCCCTGGGCGCTTCGGCGAGGGTGAGAACCTCGAGAGATTCACGCAGGGCATTGGCGGAGCGTTCTTCCAGATCGGCGATAAAGTCACTCGCACCCACCCACACGGCCACCTCTCGAAGCATCTCGAAGGCAATGGCGACGTTCTTCTTGATGCCGGCCCACTTCCAGGGATCCGCTTCCCGGGTCGCCAGGGTTAGCGCCGCTTCATAGGCCTCGATCGAGCGGTCCAGGTTCCGGGCGAAGTCCACCGCATCCGCAGCAGGCAGCCGCGAGTAGGCCGTACCGAGACTCACTTGGGTCAGAATCCATGATGTTCGGTGGTCGAGAGGCGTGAGAACTTCGAGCGCCTCTTCAAGCGCGTCGATCGACTGCTGAACCTTCCCGCTTCCTTCCCGGTCGGGATGATTTATCGGCTCCTTCTCGGGGTGGTTCAGAAGCGCACAACCCTGGTTTTGTTTGAGGACGGCCCATGCCAGGGGATCGTCTTCACGACGGCTGATCTCCTCGGCTTCCGCGTAGGCGACGAGTGCCCGCTCGACGTTGTCGACGGCGTCGCTCCGCGATCGCGCGACGTAGGCGTTGCCGAGCCTGACGAGCTCCGCCGCGCGCTCTCGGGGATAGCCGGCTCGGCTGAGGACTTCGAGGGCAGCCTCGAGACGAGAGATGGCTTCCTCGACATTGTCCGCCGGTGATCCCTTGATCCGTTGGAGATAGGCCGTGGCAAGGTTGCCTTGGACGGTGGCCCAATCATCGGGATCAGAGTCGCGCCCGAGCACCGCCAGAGACTCTTTGAGCTCCCGGATCGAACGCTCGAGATTCTTGGCCGGATCGTCGACCGCGCGCGCAACAAGGGCATTGCCGAGGTACATCTTCGCACGCGCCCACTCGCGCGGCCTTTCCTTGGGATCCAGGACCGACTCAGCGCTCTCGGCCGCCTCGATGGCGGCTTCGACGTTCGCCGCCCGGCCCTGTCCGGGAAGCTCCACCAAAGCGGATGCCAGCAAGCATTGAGCCCTTGCCCAATCGACGGAATGGCTGTCGCGATCGAAGACGGCCACGGCAGCTCGATAGTCTTCGACGGCACAATCGAGGTTGGCGCGCGGGTCGCCATCGATCCTCTCCTCCATCACCGCTCCGAGATTTGCCCTACACTGCGCGTAATGATACGAATCGCGCTCGCGGGTAAAGACGCGCAATGCCGCTTTGTAGGAGCTGATCGCCTGTTCGAGATTGGCCGCACGGGGACCGCGGATCCGCTGGCGGAAGAGGTTGCCGCGGTTGATCTGGTCACCGGCCCAATCCCTCGGCGTCTCGGCCTCTGAGAAAACGCGCAGCGCGGCCTCGTTGGCCTCGAGAGCTCGCTCGATGTTTCTCTCGGATTCGCCCAGAACTCGATTGCCATAAGCGACTGCCAGCTGCGAGTTCACCCAGGCGAGATCTTTGTCGGTCGCGCCGTTCTCCCGCATCGCGCCCAAAGCTCCCTCCATGGTCTTAATTGCTTTTTCAACGTTGGTGGAGCGGTCGCCTCCGGGGAGACTGAGCCAAGCGATCCCGAGGTTTGTCTGCACTTTCGCCCATTCGAGCGGATGGTCGTGTCGCGTGAAGACGCTGAGGATTTCTTCGTGCAGAGCGATCGAGCGTTTCACGTTGTCGGCAGGGCTCCCCGAAAGACGTTCCTTGTAGAAAGCGCCCAGGTTGCCCCGCATTTCCGCCCATAGCTGCGGCTCCTGGTGCCGATCCACCACCGGTAGCGCGGCCTCTAGGACGGTGATGGCCCGTTCAAGGTTCTCGGCCCTGGATTCGAGCATGCGATCGGCGAAAGCGATCGCCAGGTTCATGCGCAGGAACGCCCAATCTGCTCCATCCTCGCGGCGCAAGTGCTTCTCGGCTTCGGCGAATGACTCGATCGCTCGCTCCATGCGTCCCGGGGGATCGGCCCAGGCGGAGCGGGTGAGGGCAATGCCGCGTGCGCCGTGGAGCTTGCCGATCGCGACGCTACGCGTCGGGCGGGGAAGCGGCCAGGGGCGCAGCTTGTCCACGAGGGAGAGCGCGAAATCGGCGGCCTCTACTCGTTCGTTCATGTCTGGGGAGTCGAGAGCGGCCGTGTAGGCTGCTTCGAATTGCGACTTCGCGACCTTGCGGCGCAAGATTCCCAACATGCTTTCTTACCCCCCAGATGGATCGGATTGTGATCGCTTCCGGTTCCACACCGCGAACGGCACGAGCAGATGCTTGGGCTCGACCGACATCCTTTCGGTCAGACGTTCCAGCTCCTCCTGGCTCGGCGGCCCCATGTGTTTCAAGATGAGCTCCCCCATGACTGCTGGATCTCCCTTCGCGATGCCGTGCAGCGATTCCAGGCCCTCCCTGCCGGGAGACCGGAGCCGCTTGACCCACCCGATGTAGTAAGCGAAGCCATCGACAAAAAAAGACAGACTGTCGCCGTCGCCACGCCGTATCCTCTTCTCGAAATCCGGGAAGATCTCGTTCTCCTTCACGTGCTCGAGATCGGCGTCCGTCGTATTCGCGTCGGCCAGAATGAAGTGGAGCTTCGCTGATTCATAGAGCATCCCTGCCGTGCCACGCGTGTCGTCAGAGTCGGCTCCGTTGCTGCTCACCACCTCGAAATAGGCGTGACCGGTGAGGAGCGACAGCCCACGGCGTCGCAGTAGCTCTTCCCGGGTAGGCTCCGGCGCCTCCCGCTCGCAAACTTCCTTGAGCACCGCGAGCTCTTCCATCATTCGAGAGGCCAGCGCTCCGAGACGCCTACGGGGTATCGCCGTCAGGACTCTCCCGAGAAGGTTGTGAGGGTGGATGGAGCGAGTCTGGATGACCTGGGTTCCGCAGGTGACGGGAAGAAAATCCATCTCCAATCGAGCAGTCGCGGGGCCAATGGTCCTTTCGACGACGTAGCGCTTAGGGTGATCGATCTCCGGGAGCCTGTGAATGGTGCGTTCAAGCATGGCTTCCTGCACCAACTCGGAGGGCACCCCCTGGCGGACGAGCTCTTTCGGGTCGGGCGGTCCGGACATGAACCGGAGGCAGGTTTCGAAAGCCAGATCCCGCCCCACGCTGAACACCTGGCTGACACTCACATTTCGTGGAGTCGGTATCATCATCATTCCTAGACACGGGACCATCGAGATTGTTCATTAGCTGGCGCGCGCTCACCTGAGCCTGTCGGTTGTCGGCTAGTGCGAAGCCTTCGAGGAAGGGGGTGTTCGTGGCCAAGTGCAGGTCTTCGCGAACCGAGCGTCGTTCGAGGGAGATAGCGACCTCCTCCAAGGGTGGTGCCTCCAAGGGTGGTGCCAGGCGCGACTAAACCATCAAATCTGCACTTACAGCCTTCCGTACTCTCCCGATCCGTCTCAAGAAATCGAGTGGGCGCTCAGAAGGCCCATCACCGAGCTCTGAAGTGCGCTGAATGGCCCTGGCGAGCACTCTTTCGTTGGCCCGAGCGTGATCAAGACACCCCCTGAATTACAGCGCCGAGTACAGTCAAATATATACAAGGAAAAGACTTACGCCTGTCCTAAGAAGCTGCTCTTCTCCTCCAGTCCAGTGAGACAGCTAAAACGTACGATCTATGCCCGAATTCGGGCCGAATTCGGGCAGCCAGCCACTTGAAGATCGCCGAATCGGCTTCTGCGCAACGCTCTCGACGCACCGATGCCGGAGCGCCAACGCAGCGCTGAGGACTCAGGCCTCTGATCTCTCGATACTCACACTTCGCTCAACCCGGCCTTGGATCAAGCGAAGCCCATAAGTAATCAAGGAGGCTGACCCCTCCAAGGGTGGTGCCAGGCGCCACTAAACCCCATCAAATCTTCACTTATCTCCAAGGGTGGTGCCAGGCGCCACTAAACCCCGTCCGTGCTACAGATGTGCTTGAACCCCAAGAAGTCGAACGTCTCGGGCTTGCCTTCTCCCCGCCGCTTTCGGTTCTCCGCCGCGAAGCGGCCGAACTCGATCAGGCGAGTCTTGACGGCATGAAGCTCCAGGCTGAAGCGGCGAAGCCGCTCCCGCAGCTCGCTCAGAAACCTCTCGGCGTCTTCGCGAAATTGGAACCCCACCACGAAATCGTCCACGTAACGCACGATGATCACTTCTCCCCGCGCTTGCCGTCGTCGCCAGCGGTGTGCCCAGAGGTCAAGCGCGTAGTGGAGGTAGATGTTGGCCAACAACGGGGACACACTTCCCCCCTGCGGCGTTCCCGCCTCCGACACGCTCAGC
Organism: Carybdea cf. marsupialis auct. non (Linnaeus, 1758); assembly: GCA_010016065.2. Lineage (NCBI taxonomy): Eukaryota > Metazoa > Cnidaria > Cubozoa > Carybdeida > Carybdeidae > Carybdea > Carybdea cf. marsupialis auct. non (Linnaeus, 1758). The sequence goes on from JAAAKL020001386.1 coordinate 25,207, forward strand.
TCTCCCTCTTCGAGCACGCCCGCCTTGAGCCACTGTCTGACTTGGCGCAGCACGCGCGGATCCGCGATCCGGTGTTGGAGAAACTTCAGCATCCATTCGTGGTCGATGGCATCGAAATACCCGCAAATGTCCGCGTCCAACACCCAGCTCACCTTCTTCCAGAGCGCCAAGTTGGTGGTGCCAGACGCCACTAAACCCCATCAAATCTTCACTTACGGCTTTCCGTGCTCTCGCGATCAGTCTCAGGAACTCGAGCAGGCGCTCAGAACGCCCATTGCCGAGCTTTGAAGTGCGCTAAATGGCCCTGGCGAACACTCTTTCGTTGGGCAGAGGGTGATCAAGACGCACCTCTTCCGAGGCACCTCCCGACGCCGGCATTGGCGGATCCTCTATGCTCGCCCCTGGATGCCCCAAACGCCCGGCAGACCCAGACCGGCGCGGAGCCAATCAACGCCTCAAGGCGGTTGGCCGCGAGCCCTGGACTCGACGACCGGCGCAATCTCCACGACCGGGATCGCACCTCGCTCGACAGTCCCCGAGTCAAGCTTCGTGATCCGGCGTGTCGGCGGCCACGGGGGTCGCTTCGGCGGCGGTGGGCCGAGAAAGGGAAAGGCAGGCGGGTAGCACCCCTCGGGAAACCAGGTGGCTGCCTTCAGATTGCCGCGGCGCAAGGCCTCCGAGGCGATCTGGTATCGCGCCTGGAACGCCAAGAAGCCGCCCATGAGATCCTCGCGCTCCTCCTTCGATGCAACGTGGAACAGTGGCTTCGGCGATCGTTTCGTCACCCTCGTCGGTGGCTCGAGCGGATTCTGGTTCAGGATCTTCTCGACACCGGCTACAGGGTTACCGTCGCGCTTCCTCTCGCATTCGTCTTCGATCTCCCGGATCAGCTCGCCGATCTTGTCCTGATACTCCTCGGGCGAGAGGTGTCGGAAGGCCGGCAGCTGCGCGAAGTGCATCGAGTACTGGGTGGCAAAGTCGTAGATGCCGTACTCTTGACCACGGTTTCGGGCGGCCCACTCCTTGGACCGGTTAAACCAATGACCCCGAAGCGGTTCACCGTGGACCAAGTGACGTGCAGCGTGGATTCCGGGCCACCGGAGTGGGCTTTCCACAAGCCCCTCTTTCGGACCGTGGCTCAAGGAATACTTCAACCGGCTCCACTCGGCTTCAGGGCTGACGACGATGGCATCATAACGGCGTTCCCACATCGTGCCCCGCCATCCCCGGAGTCGCCCGATCTCTTTGCTGAGATTGCACGCGAAATGTGCCATAAAGCGGGTCAATGATTGCTGATCGTGGACTACCAAAAGCGCATGATAGTGCGTCGAGGCAAACACCACCGAGCAGAGCTCGAGCGGCGAAATCTCGAGGGCACGACCGAGCACACCGGCGACAAGCTCGTTGAACTTGAAGGGGTTGTGCCCTGGGGTGAGCAAGGCCCTGCCGCCGATGGCACGACAGCTGACCTCGACGAGAACGCCGTCCTTATTTTCTGGGATGTAGCGCGCGGGTCGACCCATATCCGCCTCCAGCTGCCGAATGACATCGCCGAGTCCGAGGCAATGCCCTAACAACGCCTACACTTGTGGCAAGCGCTATCTATATAAGACGCAAAACCGGCCGCCGTTCTGCAGTCTGAGCTGAAGAAAGTTCAGGATTGTGAGGCCGAGCTCGGCTCTCTGAGTGTTGTTGTGGGTTGCCGGCAGTGGGCCGCTGTTACATTGTGCTGCCCCCACAGTGCCCCATACCGGGCTCGATTGCTAGGATGGCGCGCTTCGCGCTGACCCTGAGCAGTTGAGTGTGAGCTCCTTTGGAGTTCCAGAGTCGCCCTGTCAGTGCGAAGCGGACTCGTTGGTACCGGGCGGCAATCGCCTCTCGAACCGCGGAGTTGAGAGCAGCGGGTCGGCGGTGAAATTATCCCATGCGAAATCACCATCCCGTTTTCTCGGTAGAGCCACGGGCAGTCCCGGCCCAAGTGAAGCCGCTTGAATGCGTCCCCTTCAAGGCGGCATCCAGCTAGGTGTCGATCTCAATTCTTGATCTGAGCGATCCCGACCGAATCGAGCCCCAGCTTTTCCAGAAGCTGGAGAAACGCCGGCTCCTGACGGAGGGGATCGTAGACCGGATGGACCGCGAGCCAGATCAGGTCGGCACTGCGCAGGTCGTACGCCTTCTGTAACGCCTGGATCGCCAGCTTCTTCTGCCCAAACCCAACGTAAAGCTGGGCAATCAGAGTCGGGGCTACGTGCCGACGAGCTGAGACCTCGAGCAGCTGATTGAGGATGCGCCCCGCCCGGTCGCGATAGTCCATCTTGGAGTAGATGCGCCCGAGCGCCGACAACACGGTCGGACCTCGGGCAGTTAGCTCGCCCCCTCCCAAGATCGCCATCAAAGCCTCCTGCAGCTGGCCCTGCTGCTCATACGCCTCCGCGAGAAAAACCCTGACCCGAATGAAGTCCTTGTCGATATCGAGCGCTTTGCCGTACTCCTTCGCGGCCTCGGCATAGTGGCGGGTGAAGTAATAGCTGAGACCCATGCTGACGCAGATCGGCACCGACAGCGGATCGAGCTGCTGGGCCAGCTGGAGCTCCTGAAAGGCCTCGTTGAAGCGCGCCCTCGGAATCAAGCAAGTCATCGCGTATTGCTGGTGGGCCATCGCATAGTGAGGGTTGAGCTCAAGCGCCTTGCGAAAGTCGGCCTCCGCTTGATCGAAATTCCATTCGTAGTGGGCGCGGACCAGCGCCCGTGACACATAGACCTCGGCCAGCGCCCGATCGATCGCTAGGGCTTGCTCCCCAGCCCGCTTGGCCACCGGCATGACCTCCTTGGGTGGCAACGCCCCATAGACCCCGAGCATGGCGTGCGAATCCGCCAGACCCGCATAGGCCCGAGCGTAGCTCGGTAGCACCGCGATCGCCTGTTCAAAGTAAGCGATCGCTTTTTTGAGACTTTGCGTGTCTCGGCGGTTCCAATAAAAACGCCCCTTGAGGTAAAGGTTGTGCGCCTTTAGCTGCTCGCCGCTAGCCGCCGCTCGGGGCTCTCGCGAGTCCCGGATCAAGGTCACTTCTAGGGCGCCGGTGATCTCGCGGGCGATCTCATCCTGGATGTGAAACAAGTCGGCGATCTCACGATCGTATTTGCCTGACCATAGGAAGCTGCCGTCCTCAATGTTGACCAGTTGGGCCGTCACCCGCAGTCGCTTGCCGGATTTGCGAATGCTCCCCTGGAGGACATTGGCAACGCCCAAACGCCGGCCGACCTCACGACTGTTCTCCTTATTTCCGAGCAGCCGAAAAGCCGATTCCCGAGACGCGACGCGCAACCCCGGCACCCGGGTGAGCAAGAAGATCAGTTCCTCGGTCATGCCGCTGCAGAAGTACTCCTGATCCTGCTCAGGACTCAGGTCCTTCAACGGCAGAATCGCGAGCGACGTCTCCCAGCCTTCTGTCACTTGCTGCGCTGCCCGTCGCTCCATGCCCTCGATGGGCACCGGCTGGGTCGGACTGGCGTCGACTCCCCAGCCCTCGGCGCCGGACAACTCGGCGCCAGCCCGCCGTAGTTCTCGACGCAGATCCCGGGCGGTGGAATATCGATCCTTGGGATCCTTGGCCAAGCAGCGCTCGAGAATCCGGGTCACGGACTCGATCTGGTTCGGTGGCCGTTCAGTGATCGGCGCCGGTTCCGAATAAAGAATCGCCGACACCAGATCGCTGGAGCTCTTGCCACGAAAAGGCGTACGCCCCGCGACCATGGTGTATAAAACGACCCCTAAAGACCAGATATCGCTGCGCTCGTCGCCTTCCTGCCCTTTCACCCGCTCCGGCGCCATGTAGGTCAGCGTGCCGAAGTCCCGGCGGCCTTCCGGCTCCTCGTCCAGGAGCCGGGCGATGCCAAAGTCCAGGATCTTCACCTCACCTTCGCCAGTGATCATGATGTTGCCGGGTTTGACGTCCCGATGCACGATGTGGCGCCGGTGGGCGGCGTAGAGACCGTCGGCGATCTGAGACGCGATTTCGATGGTGCTGAGCATCGGCAGCTGGGTCTGTCGGAGCACTCGTGACAGGGCCTGGCCTTCATAGAAAGCCATGGCGATGAATCGCGTACCGTCGCCGGTCTCCGCGATCTCATAAATCGTGCAGATGTTGCGGTGGTCGAGCCTGGAGACCGCTCGCGCCTCCTCCAACAAGCGAGACCTGGCCTCGGGATCTTGACCGACCGTGCGGGTCAAAAATTTGAGCGCGACGGGGCGATCGAGGCGCAGATCCCGGGCCTTATAAACTTCCGCCATGCCCCCGGCACCGATCCGCTCCTGGATCTTAAAATGAGAAACGATGTTTCCGATCAAAAATAGCCTCCCGCGCGACCTGAGATCCGCTGGCACCTGTCCGCAGTCAGCCCACCCTAACGATGCCCTCTCTTTTATTTTTTGATCGCGGAATCTGCTGACCCCAACCGAAGATGTCCCAGAACTTCGGCAGGATCGCGCCCCCGCAGGGCAGCCTGACCCAAACCCGTGGCGGAGGAGCTTACCAGACCGAGGACCCGTCGACCGATCGAATCGATCGCGAGATCCAGGCTTCAACTTCCACCCGCAGCCGATGGCTTTGACCGGATGTTAGAGTACAGCTTAGCTATCAATTGTCAGCTATAACTTCTACCGCGAGAGGATGACGATGCGGCAATATCGAGGGTTCATTTGGGCAGTGGTCGTATCGATCGCGGCTTCATCTCCGATCGCTGCCGAAGATCGCGCCCTGGAGCCGATGCAGCCTCAAGTCTGGATGCAGAATTATCGGAGCTACCTCGATCAGGCCGCGGCGGTCGCTAAGAATGCTGACGCCCACTTCAAGCTTGGAAACTGGGCCTGGAATCATGGCCTGGAAGATGAGGCCTGGGAGCAATGGGTGAAGGCTCTGGCCCTCGACCCGGACCATGCCTCGACCCGCGGGTCGACCGGATTCATCCCCGGCCCTGAAGGCTGGGTCCGCCCCGGCCAGCTCAAGGCGCCTTGGATCGAGCGGCTGAAAGCCGACGGTCGGGCGCTATCCTTCACTTTCGCGATTCAAGACGATGCTGATGACGAGTTCTTCGAAGAGCTCAAGTGGCGCTTGCGGCGCTTGAACTGGTTTCTCTGGCAGATCACAGAAGGCCAGCTCTACCTGGAGAAAGTCGAGATCGCCGATCGCACGCCAAGCGGCCGATTCACCGTCCCCGAAGGTCAGCTCGACGTGCCGGTGATGGCCGGCGGCGGCGCCCAATGCCTCAACCCCGGACAGCCCGATTGGCGCGTGGTCAGCGGCGGGCGTTGTTACGTTCGCATCCTGGCCCACGAGCTGCTGCATGGGATCTTTGGTCTGCCCGACGAACGTGCCGGCTGTTACTGCCTGATGCAAGGCGGCCTCTACGGCATCAAGACCCCCGATCTCGAACTCTGCGACGACGATTCGCACCGCCATCACGAACAGACCCCGCATTCTTGCTGGCGTCTGATGAAGAAGCGCTATCCGCGCATGGTCCATCCCAATCCCGCGGATTTCGGGCGCGCCCCCGAGGTCAAAATCACAGTCGAAAACCGCTAGCTCGAAGGGGTGGCCCAGCGGCCAGCCGGCAGGCCCGCCCACAGAACCATCGTCTTATATGATGTTTGGTCGATCGACCTCACCTCAAACGCCTAACCCAAGCGCTGGCTGGCCGGCGCTCTGACGCTGGAGCTCTATGGATCCCATGCCCACCCCACATGAGACCTCCGAATCGCTCCGGGAAGAGGCTGGCTCCAAGCCGGCCACCCCCAAACGCCGCCGCCTGGCGCGCGTGCTGTTCATCGTTCTGGCCACTCTGGTCCTGCTCGTGCTACTCGCTGGCCTCGGCTTGCGCTGGCATCTCGGACGCAGTCTGCCGTCCCTCGACGGCGAGCTGCCCGTCGCCGGGCTGGACGCCGCGGTCACCATCGAGCGCGACACGCGGGGCGTACCGACGATCCGCGGCGCCAACCGACTCGACGTCGCTCGTGGCCTGGGCTTCGTCCACGCCCAAGACCGCTTCTTTCAGATGGATCTGATCCGGCGC